>JAWWMS010000114.1:6413757-6439920 GCA_035048045.1 Chlorospingus semifuscus | reverse complement strand
TCTTATAGGCTGTATGGAAATGCTATAGGATTTGTATATTGTACTAGATTGGTTAGTGAGAATCAGAATATTCAACACAGAAAAAGATTTATGGTATTGTAACGGGAACCTTGCTCTCTTACCTCTTTTGCTCTCTTACACTTTTTCTCTCTCACCCTCTCATCCCCTCTACCCCTCTCTTCTCTCAGGCCTGCTCTCTTGGCTTTCAGACCCCATTTTGATTTCCTCTCAGGCAAATCCTCATATAAAAACAGTGTTTGCAATATGTGCTCTTCCTCCCTCTGCTCCCAGTGCTTTAGTGCAGCATCATCTCAGCTTCAGGGCTCCCGAGGAGCTCCCTGGGGAACGTTCCAGCCAGGCTCCAGTGCAGTCAGACATCCCAGCAGGAGCCAACAGGGCCTGCTGGAGCTGTTACCTCATCAGCAGCACTGGTAATAAGAAAAATGGAACTGATTTGTTTTTTTTTTTTTTAGGCCACTTCTAAAAATACATCTGGGAATGTTCATCTTCCAAAACAACAGCCACAAAAAATCCATAACCTGCCTAAGCTGCATTCCCAGTGGAGTCTGTTAATTCTGTGTTCAGGAAGGCAGATTCCTCAGTGGGCCACTCCAGCTGTGCTCTGGCTCTGGCACACTCAGTTATTCCTGCACCTGGGGACCACAGCACCAGCTGGGAGTGGCACCCGGGGCAGGGCAGCAGTGGGCACAGCATTGATCAGTATTGAACTGTATTGAACAGTATTGAACAGCATTGAGCAGTATTGAGCAGTATTGAACAGTATTTAACAGTACTGAACAGTATTGAGCAGTATTGAACAGTATTTAACAGTACTGAACAGTATTGAGCAGTACTGAACAATATTGAACAGTATTGAACAGTATTTATCAGTACTGAACAGTATTGAGCAGTATTGAACAGTATTGAACAGCATTGAACAGCATTTAACAGCATTGAACAGTATTGAACAGTACTTCACAGTATTTCACAGTATTTCACAGTACTTCACAGTATTTCACAGTGTTTAGTGCTGGGCTGTGTTTAACTGCAATGCTTCCACCAGGGCTGAACCGGATCCCCTCGAGGGCCACAAGCAATGTCCTGGCAGGATCTGGCAATGTCCTGGCAGGATGTTCTGCCCGCCGTGTCCTCTCCTGAGCAGCAATTCAAGCCATGGACATCCGTATTTCCTCTCAGATTTAGGCTCCCCTCAGTCCTGAGGCACTGCACACACCCCACAGCCCCTGCCTGTGCTTTGTGCACCTCTTTCCCTTTGTGGACAAGGGAAATCATCAATACAACCCTGAGGGAACCTCCTGAGAGCCAGGAGCAATCCTGGGAGCTGGCAGCACTGGAATCATCCTCCTCACCCCGTGCCAGCCCCGCTGGCTCCGGTTGTTCCCCTGGATTTTCACCTGTTGGGGTTTTGTTCCCTCCTCTTTCCGCGGCTGCTCAGGGATCCACCGAGGAGGAGCAGCACATGACGAAAGGCACCTCCTTAATCGAGAGCCAACACCACCATCTGCTGCACTGCCTGGAAAAAACAACGGTGAGTGCCGGCACAGGGCACAGCCCTGCGGGGCTGGGGGGCTGCACCGGGGGCTCTGAGGGACCCCTGAACATCCCCTGGGGCTGGGACCCACCCTGGGCTCCCCAGAACATCCCCTGGTACATCCCTGTGGGGCTGGGACCCACCCTGGGGACCCCAGAACATCCCCTACTAGGGCTGGTACCCATCCTGGGCTCCCCTGGCACATCCCTGTGGGGCTGGGATCCACCCCAGCACATCCCTGTGGGGCTGGTACCTATCCTGGGCTCCCCTGGCACATCCCCTGGGGCTGGTACCCATCCTGGGCTCCCCTGGCACATTCCCTGGGACTGGTACCCACCCTGGGCTCCCCAGAACAGTCTGCAGTGGGTGAAAGGCGCTTTTACCTCATTGTCTGTGCAATGAGAGCAGGAATTCCTGTGCAGAGGGACAAAGATGGGATTGGATCACCTGCTGCGCTCAGTCCCTCCCTGCTCAGAGCCAGCAGCAGCTTCCCAGCCTCTGGGCACACATGAATGTCAGCCAGGGCTCAGGGAGATGTCAGAATGAGAAATTTCATTTTTTCAGTGCTCCTGAGAGACCCCAGGTGCGTTTCCACACATCACCCCCACCAGAGGGGCTGAGCAGCACCAGGGACAGCTCTGCTGCCTGGGAGGAAGGTGCTGCTGGTGCTGCTGGGACTCCCAGGCACAACCTGGTGCCAGTGCCCAGGGCTGGGAAAGAGAACATTTAGCCCTGGGATGGCCAGAGAGGGTGAGCCTGTCCCAGGGTGTAGAGGCTGCGCACAGTCACACACAGCACACAGACGAGCTCTGCTCATCTCTGGCTGCAGCTGATTTATCCTGGGAAACAGAACCTTTAGCCCTGGGATGGCCAGAGAGGGTGAGCCTGTCCCCGGGTTTAAAGGCTGCACACAGCTCTGCTCATCTCTGGCTGCAGCTGATTTATCCCACAGCCAGTTTTACAGCATGACTGTTCTGTTTGCATCCTGCAAGGTGTTGGGAGTGAATTTTATTTTGCATTAGTGACTGATTGTGTGTGCAGAAGTCTTTGGGAACATTTCAGATATTTGTTTGATACAGATGTTTTGCTTCCAGGTTTATAGAAAAGGTTCTGCAGTAAAAGAACACATTATCTACAGCATGATTCATTCTAGGGAGAATGGAGAGAGGTTAACACTTGAAATATTCATGCCTTTTTCTATCTGCATCCATCACCAAGTGTGCTTTTGATTTCTGACTCGCAAGGGTTTCTTTTAGACAAATCACCTTCACTTCCATAGTTTGGCTGGTGCTGGAAAAGCAGCACTTGGGCCTCAGAGAGACACGGGAGGAACCTGAGGAATAATTACAGGAGCTCTGAGGGTCCCAGGGCAAGGGCAGGAACTGATTCCTCCTGTGTCAATGGCTCCTGAATCTGTTTTACACAGCTCATGCTTTATTTCAATGTTACATTACCGGCAGATATTTCACAACCTGACTCTTCAGTTTCAAACTCTCTGCCCAAACCCCTCAGAACCGTGCCCACATTTCACAGCCCCACTTTGAGCAGAGGGGCTGCAGCAGAAGGAGCTGAAATTCTGACCTGTGCAGGGGCAGGTGAGCATCACTGAAGGAACCAAAGTGTGCCCCAATTAGTGCTGTGGTGCCCTAATTAATGGGTGTGGTACCCTGGCTGTGCCAGCCCACCGCACTGACAAAGGCTGAGCACTCAAACTCAGCTCACAAACCTGCTCAGACAATGAGTGGCAGGGACTGAAAATGTTCCAAATGTTCCAAATTTTCAGCAAACAATGGCAATAACAATGACGTTTGAATTTGGATTAAAACTCAGAGGGAGAATCTGCACCAAGGGGTTTTCCCTCATGTTTTTCAGCCAGTTATTGCCATGGTGCAGCACCAAATTAGAGAGCAGGTCTGGATCCTGCTCTGGAATTATCAGGCCAGAAGTTTCAATGGGTTTGTGTGCAGATCCTGTACTCCACATAATCTATTAAAACATTGTGCAACAGGAAATTTGAATTGCAGTAAAAGCATTTTTAAACACTGAAGAGTCATTTTGTGAGCGAGTTGCAGGAATGGAATGAGGAATGTACCATGGTTGCAAGCTTGTTTCAATGGGCAATTCACCCTTCTGAAAGCAGGCAGAGGATGCTCAGAGTCCATTATTTATTGGCCTGGTGTCTGGGCTGCTGCTGGCACACACTTCCAGCTGAGTGGCTGTGAATGGCCCCAGATCTGCTGTGTCAGATGACAAAGTGACCCTGGAGTGCCTGGAGCTGCCACCACAGAGATCACTCTGTCATATTCCCACAGCAGGCCGAGCTGGTTCAAACAAAGGGAGGTTTTTGTCTCCCATTCCAGCTCTGGACATTCACATGCTGTATTTTCTCCAAGTGCTGAGTGCCCTGAGCCCAGCCCTTCAACCCAAGCCCTTCTTCTGTGCTTTCACAGAGCTTGATCAAACCCCACTGGTGACACAACAGCAAAGCAATCCCAGTCTGTGCTCTGTGCATCACAGCTGGAACCTTGTTTGCCTTTGGCTCCCAAAGGACCACAGCAATAAAGCTGCTCTGGTTCTGCTCTGTTCCCATCAACAGAGCCCTCAAAAGCTGAATGGGCAGAAGGGTTCTGGCTGAGGGGCCTAGAGGAGGTTCTGTTGCCCATTCAAACCCGAGCAGGAATGCTGAGGCCAGAGATGCAGTGCTGGGACTGAACTTGTGGATGCTGGAATGGACAATGAACTGTGTTTCTATCTTCTGTTGGCATGTTGTCCCGTAGGGATTGTCCTATCTTGTGGATGATCCCCTGTTATCTGTACGAACTTCCACCATCAAGGTATTTACTCTGTTTTCTCTGTGGTCTGTGTGACGTGTCTGGACGGTGTTTGCTTCCTTCTCCTCCTGCTCCTGTCCTGGGGGTTTGTGCACGTGGCTCCCTTTGGCTTTCCCGTGCTCCTGTTCCCTGTGGGATTGTGACTTGTCCCGGTGGGATCTGGTGGCTGCCCTCAGCATGGCTGCTTTTGTCTCCCATCGTTCCTGCAGCCGACAGGGACTGGATGAGGTCTGTTCCCTCCACCTGGGTGTTCTCAGCCACACATGGCAGTTCTTTCTTTCAGGATTTCTGGTTCCTTACCACAGAAGCTCTTTACAGATTCAGCTTCCTGGGTTTCCTTCTCCCTGAACACTTCCCCCTCTTTGGTGCTGTGTTTATTGCCCCAGCTCATGCGCTGCAGGGATGCTTTGAACCCATCAGCCAATGCCAGGTGATCACCCAAATAAAATACAATCCTGCCCCCAGGCAAGAAGAAGAGGAGCATCAGCTCCTTTTGGCTTTCATAACCACGTGGCACTCCAGACTTTTTGAGGCCGTTCTGGAATGCAGTGAAAGATGAAGGGAAATCCAAACCCCATGGAGTGACCATGTCATGCTGTGTGAGCAGCGATGGCCTCACGCCTTTCTCACTGCCACAGCTCATTTCCCTGCTGGCAGAGAGAGCAGGGCAGGGCAAGGCAGGGCAGGGCAGATCCTCTCCTTGGGGAGTGCCCAGTGCAGCCCTGCAGGAGTGCCCTGCTCAATGCAGCCCCGCAGGAGTGCCCAATGCAGCCTGGCAGGAGTGTCCTGCCCAACGCAGCCCTGCAGGAGCGCCCTGCCCGGTGCGGCCCTGGCGGCACCTTGAGCATCTCCCTGAGCAGGGCAGGGCCGCGGTCTGTCAGTGACAGCTCCGCTCTCCCCGCAGAACCACGAGTTCATCGACGAGCAGCTGTTCGAGCAGAACTGCATGGAGAGCTCCCTGCAGAACTACCCCTCGTCGCGCAGCCCGTCCGTGTCCAGCCAGGCGGGGCTGGGCGCGTCCTGCTGCTCCCGGCGGCACAAGCGGAGCGCGGCGCTGCCCAACTGCAGCGTGCCCGCCACCAGGCTGCGGAGCATGCAGGAGCTGAGCACCATCCACATCCCGGGCAGCGAGCAGCCCTCCCTCACCGCCAGGTACCGGGGGCTGGCAGGGATGGCAGGGGTGTGCCCAGCGTGGGGATGGCAGGGTGGCAGGGCTGTACCCAGCTGTGCCCAGCTGTTCTCCAGCCAGGGGCAGGGGCTGTTGGCAGCCTGTTTGTCTCCCCCCAGTGATGACCCAAGGGAGGCAGCTCCTGGCTGTCCTGGCAAGGAAGGAGCAGGTGAAAGCTGCCCCAGGCCCCAGGGCAGCCTGGAGGGTGGATGGCAGCAAAGGTTCTGCCCCCAGAGGGTGGCAGGCACCGAACAGGTTCCTCAGGGAACAGGCACAGAACAGGCTCCATGGGGAATGGGCATGGAACAGGCTCCATGGGGAACGGGCACGGGACAGGCTCCATGGGGAACGGGCACAGAACAGGCTCCATGGGGAATGGGCACAGAACAGGATCCACAGGGAATGGGCACCGAACAGGTTCCTCAGGGAACAGGCACGGAACAGGCTCCATGGGGAATGGGCACGGAACAGGCTCCACAGGGAATGGGCACGGAACAGGCTCCACAGGGAATGGGCACTTGGCAAAGCCATCGGGCCAGCATCATCTTGGAGGGCTGAGGTGGTCCCAAGGACACTCCACTGATTTCCATTGTCCAAAACCCTAAATTGCCACTCCAAGCATCACTGGGAAGCAAATAAGAGGAATTTCACAATGGTGCCTCAGTAGCTGTGACCTAAAAAGCCATAAAGCACACAGGTGAAGTGCCCCTTAAAAGAAAATGGTTAAAATTTCATTTTATACATAAATTGCTGAAGAAGAATAATTTATTCACCATATAATTCCTACAAATATTAAATTACTTTCTAAATCCCCCTCAGCCCATTAAGTTTTTTGTGCACCAGGGCTGGTTTTGAATGTCCCATTCCTCTTCTCCCCACTCCTATCAAAGGGACGTACAACCCAAACAAAGCTACCTTCAGGGCAGCAAGTGATTACTTGGTGCCAGAAGGGCATTTCAGAGCATGAATTATGAATGAGTAAGCACAAAACAAGCCTCCAGCTATTCCAGTTTCAATATGACAATATTTTAAACCAGCACCTGAAGCAGTAATTCAGGGGAATGTCAACTGTTCTGGCTGCTAAATCAGATGCTGGTGATATTTTAAATGTCAACACTTATTTCACTTGCTTACCAAACTGGGCAAGGATGGGGAGAGGAGAAAAAGCTTTTCAGTTATTTTTTGTGTGGAATGTGACCAGCTGGGCGTGCTGGTTACCACTGGCACAGCACCCAGGCCCTGGGGCTGCCCCATTCAAGGCATCGGGGTGGGATCTGTTCCTGGATGTTTGGGGGATCAGAAACCATCCCCGGGTGAGTCACTCGAGGGAACAGCAGCAGCTCCCAACTGGGAGCTTTCCATTCTGAAAGGACAGGCCTTGTGTGGAAAATGAACGCGTTGGGCTGCTAATAGCAGACTCCTGTAGCTGTGCAGATGCACAGAAATCAACCTATCATTTTCCCCCTGTAATTAATTATAGGATGCAATTGATGCAGATCTAATAAGAATGCTCCCAGCTGTCACATCCTTGAAACTACTGCAGAGAGAAATAAAATAGAAAGGATCAAGGGACAGCGAATATGAAAGAGGTATTTGAAATGCAAGAAAGGCAACATCTTTCTCAGAAAGAACTACCTGTGCTCTGAAAAGATGCACTACCCAGGCCAGTGTATTTAGATGTCCTTTTAAATAAACTAGAATTATGCAAGAAGGAAATGGAAACGGAGCAATTTGCCCTGTGAGGAGCTGTCTCCTAACCAGGGGGAACATTAGCAGAGCTCGGTGTAATCTGTGTAGACATAAATGGTGCCTTGCAGGAACGGGGGGAGGTTTAAATGGAGCCTTTGAATATTTCAGCTGAATAAGATCCTGATTAAGAGCCACAACCATCCCCATTCTTTCTAGTGCCTCATTTTGAGAACCAAGCCAAGCGCTAAATTTGTTTTGCAGTCGCTCCAGCCTCAACATGAAGTCGGACGACGGGCTGCGGCCGAACTGCAAGGCCGGGCAGATCACCACGGCCATCATCAGCATCCCCACGCCGCCCGCGCTGACGCCCGAGGGCGAGAGCAGGCCCGGCCCGGGCAGCCCCGGGCCCGCCACGAACGTTCCCAACATCGTCAAGGTCTCGGCCTTGTGAGCCCGGCCCGGCGCCCCGAGCTCCGCGTTCCGCCGGGCACCGAGCGCCGGGCACCGAGAGCTGGGCAGCACTGGGCACCGAGAGCTGGGCACTGAGAGCCAGGCAGAACTGGGAACCGAGAGCTGGGCACCGGGCACTGGGTAGGACCAGGCACTGGGCAGGACCAGGCACTGGGCAGAGCTGGGCACCAAGAGCTGGGCACCGAGCGCCGGGCAGGACCGAGCACTAGGCAAGACCGGGCACCAGGCACTGGGCAGAGCTGGGCACCGGGCAGGACCAGGCACTGGCCAGAACTGGGCACTGGGCACTGAGGAAGGGCTGCAGGAGGAGCAGAGAGCCGTGGGCAGAGCCAGCTGTGCTGGCCAGCTGTGCCCCACACGGCCCAACAACTGTGCCTGGCCAGCTGTGCCCTGGCCAGCTGTGCCCAGCCAGTTGTACCCTGCACAGCCCGGCCAGCTGTGGTCCAGCCAGCTGTGCCCTACCAGCTGTGCTCCGCAAGGCCCAGCCAGTTGTGCCCGGCCAGCTGTGCCCCTGCCAGCTGTGCCCTGCCAGATCTGCCCCGCACAGCCCAGCCAGCTGTGCCCGGCCAGCTGTGCCCCACACGGCCCGACAGCGCCGCACAGCTGGAGCAGGAGCAGGAGCCGGCCCGGCGGCAGAGCCACTGCAGAGAACGGAATCTAACACTGTGTATCGCAGCACCTTTTTAAAGGTTTTTAATGGATAATATTTATTCACGAGGAAATGACTGAAAAGGTGAAAAACAATAGATTTTGTGACTTTTTTCTTTTTTTTTCTCTTCATGGAGCAGGTCCTTTAAACCAACCAAAATTTCACTGTTTTTTTTTCTTTTATAGGAAAAGATTTAGAGAAAAGAAGCCACCTGTCACAGCAGCCCCCTGCGTGGCTGTGTGTGTGAGTGTGAGTGGGCAGAGCCACAGAGGGCACAGCCCTGCCAGGTGTGCCAGCTCCCTGCACACACACACCCACACACACACCTCCCTCCCCGGATGCCATTCCCAATTTAGACTATTTTGTACCCGCCTTTCAGGTCAATACAGTGCAATTGCAAACTGTGTTTGTCTGCTAATTATTGTCTGTGGAAACATATTTGTGGAGAAAAACAAAAACAACAACAAAAAAAGAAGACAGGCTTTAGTAGAGTTTTAGTCCCACCTGGGTATCTGCTTTCTATTTTTGTTATCACTTACTTGTAAGAGTGTGACTAGACTACAGTTCTGTATTTTTAAAAAGGAAAAAAAAAGGTAGGATTCTTTTTTAATACTGTGCACACAAATGGCAAAGAATGAAAGCACTGAACTCAACTGCATCGAGCGTTCCCGAGTCTACCAGAGGTTCCTTGTAATGTATGCCCATGCTTTTTACTTTTTACTTTTGGTTCCTATAGAGAAATTCCTTTGCTGGCACTGGACGTGTAACCCGTTGTAAATAGTAGCCAAATAATGTCTGGATTTATACTTGATAATAACTAACCCCAGAGCCAAATACCTTGCATGGACAGAGAGGTGTTTGGCTTTTTCACAGGCTGAGGGCTCCAGTTGTCCCATCCATGGCTCCTGGGCTGCATTGATTTTGGGGATAGACAAGGGCAGCAATTCCAGTTCTCCAGGCCAGCACAGGGCCTGCCTGGGAAGGGGGAGCAGGACTGGAGCTTGGCAACGTTTGCTAACGTGTGGTACAGACAGCATTTGCTACTCACAGTCCTACACTTGGTTTGGGAAAAGTCTAATAATTAACGAACAGCTAACCAAAAACTGAGAACACTGTGTGGTACCCCAGGTACCTCAAACTGGGCCTGAGCCGTGCTCAGTGCTGGCACCTCCTCTGGCACCTTCCTAGGGAGGATTCCTCAAGGGAAATTCATGGCCTGAAACACAACTGCTCCCTCTTTCCTGCCCCTGTGCCCTCCTTAATGCCCTTTTCCAGGGATCCAGGGAGGGCAGAGTGAGGAGCATCCCCTCCCTCCCTGCCCTGCCCCAGCCTGGCTGAGCCCTGCTCATGCACAAACCTCCCAACCCTGTCCCCAAAACCATGGAGGGAGCAGGGGAAGGTCCCAATCCCCTCCTGAGCAGGGATTTTACCAATTTCAGAGTGGAAGGAATGGCTCAAAGAGTGATTGAGGCTGGCTCAGCAGAGGGATGATGTTTTGTTTTAACATCTGTCATATCCTCTCCCGGTGTAATATTTATCTGCACATATACACACACATATAGCTAATTACAGACACATACATGTATAGATAATTAATGCTGATTACACATAGGAGCTGCACCCTGCTTTGGCAGCACTCCTGCTGTGCCTGAGCCTTGGCTGCTGCATTAGCTCAGTGAGAATCCCTCTAACCCTCCTTAGAACCCTCCAACATCCCAGGAACCCCAGGGCTATGGCTGAGCCTCCAGTAGCTGCACCAGCTTCAGTCATTTATTCCAGGGCTGTGATATGTTACCCAAAACTATGTTTAGTCCTGTTTTAAAAGATTAAAATGCTCTGCCTTTTGCTGCTTCCTGTAGGAGGTTATACTGCAGTTAATCTTACCATTAATGAGGTTTTTTTCGATGTTTTGATTTAGGTTTTGCTTTATTTTCATTAAGTGTCATCATCTGAGCACCCCTGCCCTCCTAGATCAGAGGCCTTGCTCTCCACCACTCGCCACCTTTGCAGCCTCCTCTCCACTGGCACAGAGTGAGGGTGAAATGCCCCGTGCTGACAGGGACAGGAATAAAAATTACAAAGAGTCAGGGATTCCCAAGGATTCTTGGTGCTGCCTTTCTTATTCCTGATTCAGCATGGAGTGCTGAACCAGGCACTCCACATCCCTGTATCTGTAAATAGCCCTGTGGCAGCCCTCGCCCAAAGGGGCTTTTAATCACTGTCAGACAAACTTTTTGGAAAAGTATAACACTCAATTTTAAGAGGTTAAAAAGAAGGAGGAAAACCAGTTCCAGGATTTTCTGGCTGGCTGCTTGGGCTCTGATTGCCACGGCCTCTGTTTTCTTCCACAAATCAGGAATTGTTATCCTCGCTGGGAACCACGGCTCTGCCCCTGCCATGACAGGGCTGCCCACGCTGCCAGTTCCTCAGCACAGGCTCTCAGGGGATACAAACACACAGAATTAAGGAAGTCTGAGCCTAGAGAAACAGGTTAAAAGTATTTTTAGTGGATGCCCTAACTCTCTCTATCCTCTGAAGTCGCCCAATAAAGCATCCGAAAGCAGCTGGAACTGCCTTGTGGAAAACCTGGGGTTACCCCAGGAGAGAACTGTGCACCTCTGGGGGCTGCAGGGACAGGGATCCACCCCTGGAAGGACAGGGATCCACTCCTAGAAGGACAGGGATTCATCCCTGCAGGGACTGGGATCCATCCCCACAGGGACAGGGATCCATCCCAAGCATCCATCTGCACAAGGATCCATCCCCACAAGGATCCAGCCCCACAGGGGAGACAGGGCAGGCTCTGGAACAGCCCCATGAGCCCCAGAACATCACCAGTGCTGTGCTGGCACTGCAGCTCCAAGCCTTTCCCCTCCTCTCATTCCTCACGACTTTTTACAGTTTTAGAGACGCTCCTTTAAAAGAGGTAAAAATGGATTCTTTGTACAAAAAGCAAGTGGAAGGGCATTGTTTTTTCAGATTTTCCTAAAGCAATATAAAAATATCAAAGGAGCAACTCCCTTTTCTGAGTATTTCCTTTCCAAAGCTTTTTCTGAATGAGAAATATTTGCACCGATTTTCTGCCTATGCTACCAATAGATTTCCTCTCCTCTCACCTGGCATTGAGCTGCTAACAGGATTCACACCCAGCTGGCAGCAAATGATGAAAAACACTGTCACACACAGGCTTTGACTTCCATTGACCCTTTCTAAAAGTCAGATTTTCCTTTCAGTTTCCCTACAAGGACAACCTAAGTAACACATGGCTTTAGTGCAGAATAAACCTCATGGAAAATCCAAAATACATCTTTCTTTAATTGGCCAGAAAGACCAAATTTTATCAATGCCACTTGTTTAAGCTAAACCTATTGCTAATGCACCTGTACTGTAACCCAGCATTTGCCATTCTAGTCTAGACAGTTTAAGGTGTGTGCATGAAAATCAGATTAATACCAGCAAAAGAATGCAAATTTCCTTCAAGAGTTTGCTTTTTTAAGTAAAGAGGTTGCAAACATGTTGCATCTTACACGTATTGTAAAGAAAACCCAGGAAATTAAAAATCACATTTAATTTATGTGTTGCTACATCCCTTGGACTTTGTAAAATGTTAGTCTGTTGGACTAAGGCAGAGTTACAGTCAGCACTCGTGGAGAGCTGGCGAACATCAGCAGCTTTGAACCACAAACTTAATTCTGCTTTTAAAATTGGGTGAATAAAACACCTTTCCCACATCACTCACCCATCCAGCCCATCTCAGAATTTTGGTTTAGAACACTTGTTTTTCTCCAACACTTGGAGCCAACTGCAGCAGATCCATGGGTTTAGAGCCCAAGTTTTTAGGCTTTGTATTTGCCAAAAACGCTGTCCATGGTGATTTCCTCTTTCTAAGGCTGTCAGAGCAAAGGGAAGGCAGTGAACATCAGGAGCTGAGCATCAGCACCTGGGCCCTGCTCCTGAGCTCCTGAGCCATCACTAAGTGACCTCGAAGAAGTCATTTCACCTCTCTGGCAATCCTGTAGAGCAAGGAGCCCCTCCTCCTGCATCGAGTGCAGCTCAGCTCCTGACACCCCAAACGCCACAGGGAATTCTGGAGACAGAGCCAGAGCTGCTGCTCCTGTTCAGGGGCAGATCCTGTGCCACAAACGCTTCAGGTGGAACAAAGAGCAGGTGACAGAGAGCTGGTGACAGTCCCTCCTCCTGTTCCCAGTCAGGTCTGTCCCTCTGTGTGTGTCCGTGTGTCCCTCCCCTCCCTGGGTTAAACCAGTGCTGCTCCAGAGCCTCAGCCGGGGGAAGGTGCCCCCAGTGCTGCTCCCCACCCCAGCCACCACTGGGAGCTCCAGGGGCTCCTCGGACCAAGCGAGTCTCCACAAACGGTGTGATGGTCTATTTTTGATAAACCAGTACGGCATTCCAATGCAATGGTGTTTTCTTTAGGAGTTCTATGTTGTAAGAAGCTCTCAACCTGATTCTTTTCTATTTTCGTACTTTCAATGGGCTTTGCTTTACAAATGTCAGAGGACAGATACGAAATGTACTGGACACAACTGCAGGTAGCTTCATTTGAGAACAACTTTCTAGAAGAACCAAGTTTCCTGTTGTCTTCTTTTGGAATTGTAGTGCATATGTTGAAACTTGTATATCATTTACAGTATTGAGTCTTGTGCCACTGCTGTACCTGATGTATCCAATCCGGATTAAACAGAGTATGTGCCACAAATACCAACAGCATGCTGTCATTTCTTCCCAAAACCTTCTGGGAGGCTCTTCTGGAGAACTCTGGGTGTTGACCTGGGCCACTGGAGTTGCATTTAAATACTAATTAACTGTTCCCAAAGCAATCATTGTGGAAATCAGTGAGATGTCAGAGGACAGCAATAATGCAGATACTGAGATGCATCTCCTACAGGGTCCCCTTTGTGAATGTTACAAGTTGCAAAAATTCATCCTGGAAACACAATCGTGCTGTCTTGGCCTTTTCCAACTGCTCAGAGAAAGGGGAAGCCCCTCCCTGGAGTCATTTGTGACACAAAGGGAGTGAGGCAGGAACAAAGCACAGAGAGAAAAACTTTCCAAATGAGTGCACTGGCAACCCAGGGTCAGCACCCCGAGCCAGCCAGCACTCCCATCTTTTCCTGCCCCAGGACAGCTCTGTACAAGCCATACAGGAAATATCAATTAGTTTTAGCACTAATGGGTAATTCCATTTCTAATTAAAGCATTCCTCTAAGTGTGGGAAGTCTGATACTGTTGCACCCAGAGGGACAGACCAATTATGATTGCTGCACGTTTTCTACATAATTAAACCCTCCACCACACAGCCTGCTGCACACCTTGCTATAGAAATGTTATTTATACAGTGTTAATTAACTGGATTTAATTTAGCAGTGCAGGCATTGAGATGCTCCCTTCACTCTGCCACTTCACTGGGATGTTATCAGTGCCTGGTGTTTACCAAGAGAATCAGGGAAAAGGGGATGATCACCAACTTGGAACAGACCATGGAGAGGGAATCCAGCTTCACCCAACAGCCACAGGGAGGCAGGAGGGAGGGCAGGCCTGGCACAGGCGCCCGGAGCAGCTGGGGCTGCCCCTGGAGCCCTGGCAGTGCCCAAGGCCAGGCTGGACACTGGGGCTGGGAGCTCCTGGCACAGGGGAGGGGGTCCCTGCCATGGCAGGGGGGAAAACAAGGTGAACTTTAAGGTCCCTTCCCACCCAAACCACTCTGGGATTCCATGAAACACAACTGGGATTGCTCTGTATTTTCTGACATTTCTTATGTGGGAATGGCTGCCTTTTATCATCCTGTTTTTACTTTGGATTGTAAAGATTCCAAGTGAGCATCCAGCTGTCTTTCTCTCCCTTTTATTAACAAATTGTAACACCGTCACTGGACCTGTGTAAAACATTTACCAGACACAGCTGCTTATAAAAAGACCCCATTTTCTCCATCTCAAACAACACCTGTCTCTTGTCAGTGTCCTTCAGAGCAGCCCTGCTGTCACAGCCCTGTCCAGGCTGGTCCCAGCCAGCAGCACCAGGACGTCAGTCCCCATCTCTCAGCAGCTCCTGGAGATACACTGAGTTGGTGTGGTAGGCACTGATGCAGCTCAGGTGCCAGTAGCTCCTGCTGTAGTGGGACAGTGCTGAGTAGTAGCTCTGCCAGGCCTCGTAGTAGCACCTCCAGTGGTGCTCAGAGCTGCAGCCCTGGTGGGCAGCATCCTCCCAGGAGCTGCAGCTCTGCTCCTGCTCAGCTCTGCTCCTGGCAGGACTGCAGAACTGATGCCTGTGGCTTTTCTTGGCTTTAGCATTCTGTTTTGGGGCTTTCTTTTTCACTTCTTTTTGCCTTGGGCTGTGGGATGGCTCCTGAGGCTTCTCTGGAGTGGGACAGAAACCTGGGGGGCCCCGGCGTGCTGGGGGCACAGGGCTTGGCTCCTGTGTGTCTGAAAAGGCCTCAGAGCAGGAGTTGTTGGCCATGCTGTTCAAGGAACCCCTGGAGCTCCCTGAGCCATTGTTGGCCATGCTGTTAAAGGAACCCCTGGGGCTCCCTGAGCCATTGTTGGCCCTGCTGTTAAAGGAACCCCTGGGGCTCCCTGAGCCATTGTTGGCCCTGCTGTTAAAGGAATCCCTGGAGCTTCCTGAGCTATCACTGTCAGCAGACTCAGCCTCATCTGCTGCTGCCTCTGGGTGATGTTCCATCTCTTCCCACTCCACATCCCCATTTCTGGGCAGCCCACGCTGCTCTCCTGGGCCTGAGTAACTTCTTAAAATCTCCACCTCTCTCTCTGACCCTTCTTTAATGAAATAATCATAATCTTCAACGAAATCTGAGAAGCTCCAAGGACTGGTGAGTTGGGTTTTGAAAGAAGACAAACACGGAATTTTGGGAAGATTTTGTTTTAAGGCCTCCTCATCTGGCGCCTGAGTGCTGTGCTGTCCATCCATCCTGGAGATGGGTTTGACTTGGTTCCTCTGTTCTGTGTGACAGCTGGAAGTTTGTGGGGCTCTATTTTTCTCTACTTTTGCAGGATTTGTGCACTTTTTTGTCTGTTTTTGCTTCGGAGTCTTTTTTGGCCTTTCTACAGAGGAATTATCCCTTGGAAGATTAGAGGGAGGCTGAGGAATGTCTGGGAAGCCATTCTGGACAAGCTGCAGCTCTGGCTGCTCTGGTTTAGGACACACAGTGTCACAGTTCAGCACAGGAGCCGTGGGTATTGCAGGTTTAACTTCTACCTGCCCATCCTCAAACTGCTCCATCATTCCAGGGGGGATTGGCTCTGCACAGAAGAGAAACAAGCACCACTCAGGCAAGGGCATCCTTCCCTCTGGAGCTCACACCAGTACCAAGAGAAGCTTCTCAAAACTGCATGTCAGACATCAATTGAGGGCCCAAACCAACCCTTTCAATTCTCAGGAGAGTTTAAAGAGCCACAACATTTCCTTCCCAGGAGGCACCAAAGGCTGCTCAAAACAAACAACACTGCGTTCCCTGTGGGGAGCTGAGTGTGAGGAAAATGGGCTAAAAGCAAAGGAGCCCCAGCAGAGAAGCCACACACCAGCCCCCTGGGCTTGTCTGAAGCTCTGATCAACAGGAAACCACCAAGGCCAGCTGCATCCCCAGCACAGAGCCCACCTGGCAGAGGAAGAAGCTGCAGGTTGCACTTCTGAGCGATTTTCATCATGGTGTTCTCCTCCTCCCCACGGCAGCAGTAGGTCACAGCCAGCCCCAAGGTGCCTGTGGGACAGAGCAGAGTTAATTGTAGGCCCAGTAGGGCTCAGGCCAGCAGGGTCAGGCCCAGCAGAGCCCAGCAGAGCCAGGCCCAGCCCAGCAGAGCCCAGCCCAGTCCAGCAGAGCTGTCCCACCAAAGCACCCGGCGCGGCCAATGCGGTGCATGTAGGTCTCCCAGCCCAGCAGAGCCCAGCCCAGCAGGGTCAGGCCCAGCAGGGCCCAGCCCAGCAGAGCTCAGGCTCAGGCCCAGCCCAGCCCAGCCCAGCAGAGCTCAGGGCTCAGGCCCAGCCCAACCCAGCAGAGCTGTCCCACCAAAGCGCCCGGCGCGGCCGATGCGGTGCATGTAGGTCTCCCAGTCCAGGGGCACGTCCAGGTTGATGACCAGGTTCACCTTCTCAGCATCAATTCCACGAGATGTCTGCAGCAGGGGAGGAGGAGAAAAGGGCAGTGAGAGCTGAGGAACTCCCCAGAGCTTGAAATGAACACAGAACCCCAGGGAGGCTGGAAGGGACCACAGTGGGGTCACCCAACACGTCTGGCACTCACAGCATGCTGCCCCTAGAGCAGCTTTTAGCTGCAGAGCAACAGATAAATTGACACCTATTTTTGAGCCAGATCACAGAATGGGTTGGGTTGGACGGGCCCTAAAAGTACCCCCTCATTCCATGAGCAGGCAGATGAGGAATGGGGTGATGTCTGAGCCCCACTGTGACAATAAGTCACAGTCCATGGTGCTTGATCAGCACATTTATATTCTCTCCAATTCCAAGCCAAATCAAATCCTCTGAAGTAACTTTATGTGCAATACTCCTGCATGCCGTAAAATTTGCAGAGCAGTTAATAAATCTGAAACGGAATCTGTAAGAAGCTTGTCTGAAAGCAGTAAAAGCTCACCAAGTCTGTGGAAATCAGAACTCTGCAGTGGAATTGCTTTAATTTAGCCATGGCATCAAGTCGCTGATTTTGATTCATGTTGCCTAGGAAGATAAAAATTAGAAGCAGGCTACATTCTTCATCTTTATGGCCCTCACATTCTAGAAAACACTGCTTTGTATCATCAGAAATAAGTCAGAAACTTCCTCAAACATCAGCTCCAAATGAGTAAAGAAGGAACAAACAAAACTGGAAAACTCAGGTCACTCATTACAAAAAAATTCTTTTCCTTTAGATTGAGTCTCAATAAAGATTCAAATGCTATTCTCAGCCATTTACCCAGAGGCCCTGCAAGACAAGATTTAAGACATATTTTCCTATTTTAGGTCCCATTTATGCACAATTTCAGTGGAATCAGAACATTGTGCATGGATTTACCTGAAATGCACTCAGCAGGGAAGCCTCTGGATGTCAGGATTTCAGCCAGATGTTGAGCCCTGAGGGAACACACACACACTGAAAACTAGAATAAAACCCCAGCCTAAAACACCTGCTAGTTCCTTAGGTTATTCTCTACAGCCAGGGACTGCATTCTGATATTTTCAGTATTTCACAGTGTATTCCTCAGGCTGTATTTCAGAGCTGAGGTTTGCAGACAGCTCTGAGACCTCACAGCTCCCATAAATTTATCATCCATGGCTGGACATCACAAGCAGTGCTCTCAAACAAGCCTTGTCCAGGTGTCATGGCAAACAAATTACCTGCTGTGCAAATTTGAGAAGACCAAGGCTTGGTTGAAAGGAATCTTGCTGAACAACTCCTGCAGGTGCTGGGTTTTTTCCTCAAAGGTTTTATGTGGGAGGGGATGGGAATTCACAATTTTGTAGTACTGCTTCAGCCCTGAGCAGGAAACCAAAACAACAGATTAGGGTTGCCATAAAAACATGCACAGAGTTCTGTAAGCATGTGATACTGCAGCTGAAGGGAAACTGCAAACAGACACACAGGAGAGCCTCCAGGAGTTTTTCTTAAAATTTTTTGAATGGATAGAAAAAGCAGAGTTTCACTTGTTGCTTGTACTTTAAAAATACAGAATCACAAACTAGTTTGGGCTGGAAAGGCCTTTACAGACCTTCTCATTCCACTTCAAGATTCACTACATCAACACTGGGAATCAATATTCATAAACTGAGTAACTTAGATAGGGAAATTCCTAGAAAAATTCATAGAAATTATGAATTATTATCATTCATAAATTCATAGAAATTATGAAAAATCATGCATTCTAAAGGCACATGTTTTGGCTTTAGTGTCCCCCTCCTCATCCACTGCTAACCATGCCACTGTCACTGCTTTATGTGCTTACCAAGAAGGGCAGGGTCCGTGGGGTTCAGCCTGACAAACGTGGGCTCCCTCATGTACCTGGTGAGAGCAGCAGCCAGGGACTCGGGGTAGGTGGCTGACACTGCCAGCATCTGCTTATTGACAGGCAGGGAGGAGTAGATCCAGCTGGGAGACACAAGCAGGGCAGTCACCCACACGAGGGCAGCGATATGAGCACACAGGCACCAGGGGAGGGCTCTGCCTTACTTGACCTGCTCCTGGAAGCTGCCCTCCTCCAGCAGCTTGTCTGCCTCGTCCAGCACCAGGAGCCTCACGCTGGCCGTGTTCAGGTAGTCCAGCTCGATCAGCTGCTTGATCCGCCCTGCAGGGAGGGACAGCACAAACAGCTCCGAAAATGTCACCTCAAACAGCCTAACGATCAGCTTTTAAAGTACTCTGGAGCTGCCTCTGAGGCTGTGCCTTATTAATGGCAACAAGCACAGCCCTGCAGGCTGTGCTGAAAACAGCTCCAAAAGCGTCACCCCAAACTCTCTAACGATGAACTTTTAAAGTATTCTTTAACCTCTGAAGCTGAGCCCTGTTAATGACAACAAGCACAGCCAAGCCAGCGTCCTCAGGCCCGGTTATTGAACCGCGCAGGGTCACAGGGACCCAAAGCACAGCAAAGCCGCCCCTACCTGGGGAGCCCACCGCGATGTGGCACTTCTTCAGCCTGCTCCTGTCCTGGCTCAGAGGCGTGCCCCCGATGAACACATGGCACTCCAAGCCTTCCATTTTTATGCCGATGGTCGTGATCACGGCGTGGATCTGCACGGCGATCTCCCTCGTGGGAGCCAGGATCAGGATCTGCGCGGGGCAAGGGTTAAACGGGAGGCTCGGAGCCGCAGGATGGCGCTGAGAGCGCGGTGATTTAAACAGGCGGCGGTGGTTTAAACCAACCGCGGTGATTTAAACAAACAAACGGCGGTATCTCACGGCGCTCGGTGCCGTATCCCCAACGAGCGCTTCCCTCTCCTACAGCCGGCCCGGCTCACCTGCGTGGCGGGGCTCTCCAGCAGCACGGCGTCCAGGGCGATGGTGGCGAACACGCAGGTCTTGCCGGTGCCGGACTTGGCCTGCACGATGAGATCTGCAAAGAGCGGTCACAGCGGTCAGGGCAGCCCCGGGACGGCCCCGGGAGCAGCCCCCGGCCCGCCCGCTCACCCAGCCCGCAGCGCCCCAGCGGGATGGCCTTCAGCTGCACCGGGGACGGCCGATGGAAGCCGGCCGCCTCCAGCCCCGCCAGCACGGGCGGCGACAGCAGCAGAGAGCCGAAGTCGGAGGGGCCGCCGGGCAGCAGCACGTCCCGGGTGCGGAACCGGCCCGCCGCCTCCATGGGCGCCGCCATCTTGGCGGGGCGGGCGGGGGAGTCTCGCGAGAGTTGCCGTGATCCCGTGGGGGCGAGCGCCGCCAGGGGGCGCCGTGCAGGGCACATGGCGGCGGCTCCGCTTCAGGGCGGGCACGGAGCGGGCCCGGAGCGGTCCCGGTTCGGACGGGCTGGGCATGGAGGGCTCGGAACAACCGCGCAACAGCCCGAAATCACCGCTGAGTGCAGCTCCCGGCCCTGCACAGACACCCCAAACCCCTCCCTGTGCCCGACAGTGTTGTCCGAACGCGCCCTGAGCGCCGGCAGCCCCGGGCCGTGCCCATCCCAAGTAGAGCGCACAGCGCACAGAACACGCGATTTAGAGCATACAAAAAATTCCTACAAAAATTAACAGCACAGTATTCACTCAGCAAAGGGCAAATGTGCTAATCTGTGTGTGCGTTACTTACTACCCTCTGTAGGCCACTTATTTGAAATGTGGGTGGGTTTATGAATATCAGCTTTTATGGTAGCGCCTCGGAGGCTCAGGACGTGCAGCTTGCATTCATTGCAAGGGGATTTGGAAAAGCTCCACAGTGGCTTCTACTGTACAAGCACATACACTGTGCCATTATTCTTACAGTGCCGGGCAGCCAAAATGAATTTTAATGGCTTTGGTGTATCACAGGCTTGGTCACGCCTTTGAAATTCCTCATGTCTATATTCCTGATGGGGGAGAAAAGTCTGTCAGATTCTATTCAGTTGTGCTTTATTGTGATGATATTTTCCTGTGAATATCTGAGCAGCAAACACCTAACCCTGCAGGACAAAGAGCAGCTCCAGTTTGGAGAGCACAGCAGCTGGCTGGGGCTGTGCCCCAGAGCACAGGTAACGGGATCTACAGGCAGGCCACTATTCCAATCATTTTTTAATTTTTAAGTGGATATTCTCATTGGTCCTCAAGGGAAAAGAGTCTCCAACGTGAGATAATTGTCTCTGGATAAATCTGGGAAAGGAGACAGACAAAGACACCTGGACATAACAAACATTTGGTTAAATAGAGCCTTTCATAACCCTTTTAAATTGATGTGATTTGAACAGACAAGAAAGAGCAGCGAGGAGGGACTGTTCCTAGGGGGGAAGGGCAGCGAGGAGGTGACAAAACAGCCCCCAAGAACCATTGCAGGAACTGCTGCCCTCTCTGTTTCTCTCACTTATTCCTTTTCTCCCCAGGTTTCATGCAGGCTGCAATACAGCCAAGGTGATGTGTGGACAGACATTATTCTCTGTGTATGTGTTAATGAGACACTCAGACACTGCACGGTCACTCACAACGATGCTGCTGTTTGTGATTTCATTTTCCTGCAGCCCTTCAGTGCAGACAGACTCCAAGCCGTGTCCCTGTGTGTGACACCCCCTTGGCAGGTTTGTTGTCCCTCTCCTGCTGGTTTTGGCCCTGACTGAGGGGCTGTGCCGCATTTCAGCTCCTGCAGCTCTGTCAGTCGGTCCCGTGAAGGGTTTTGTTTTAACCCTCATTCCCGTAGTAAATCTTACCTGCTGCTGCTCCTGGCTTTGCTGTGAGCTCTGTGCGAGTGCTGTGAGTCACAGCACAAACAGGAATCTTCTCTTTCAGCCTTGCTTTACCTCAGTGACTCTGGAGTGCTGAATTCCCATTGCTGACCTTCGCATGTCAGCCCTGCCACGAGGAATCTGCAGCTTTGCCATGACATGGCTTTGCTTCTGCTTGCAGCAAGAGCCACAGGAAGAATTCCTGCTCAGAGCAGCCTTTGGAAAGCTTGACATTGAATCTGAATGCTCTGCAGGCAGAATAGGTCCTGGGAAAGGATTTAGGTTGGTAAAAGAGGCAGATGAGACATCCTTCAGAGCTGGAGTATTGCTAAAATAACAGGTTCTTTTGAAGGGATATAAACTAGCTTGGGGTCATAAAAATCCATGAGGTTTTAGGACGTAGAAAAGCCCTGCTAGGGAAAACTCTTCCTCCCATATACACTGAGAACATGTTTCATTCTGCCACAAAAGTGCTCACCACATTTTTCTCCCTGCTAGAAAGTGCACATCACATATTTGATTTAATTCCATGCTGGACCCATTTTCTCCTGAATCTGTATATCAACTTTAGGTAAGTGATGTTCTAAGACACCTCTGAGTGATGCTGCTGATGCTCCAGGTTGGGTGGTCATAATTTCAGTCTATTTCAGTCTATTTCAGACTATTTCAGACTATTTCAGACTATTTCAGGCTAACACCTGCAATACCAGGACTTAGGATTTGTACTAAATACTTCCCACAGATTTATCCATGTCCTCCTTTTCTTATAAATCCACTCTTCATTTCCAACACTTAAATTCTTGTTGTGACTCTTTGAAATACTGAGGTAAAATGCTCATGGAGGTTGGTATTGGCTTCCAGAAGTGTTGTGTTGTATCTATTTTAAGAATATATTCATTATTGATTTGGACACTGCTACTGCAAGCAGGCACCAGCCTTGCCTTATTCCTTTGCCTTCAAAGGATTTGTCTTTCGGATCTGCCAAGACACGGAATTATTCAGAGCAAATCTGGTTTACATAATATTTGTAGAATATTTTGAAAGTGAGATAATCTCATCCTCCTCTCCCAGATGTTTTCAGATGAAGACAGGGAAGTTTCTCTGTTCTCTGCAGCACGTGTGAGTCACTCTTTGGAGTGTGGGCTGTATTTGTGTTTGCACTGCCATGGAAACTGTGTTTGTCCTCTGTACAGTAGAGCCCAGGACAGTGAAAGGGCCATTGATCCAGCACAGACAGTGACTGCATATTCCCCACCAAAACTGACTCTGGGCACCCTGCACGTGCACTTGCCCTCTGGAAAAGAAAGCTGCATGGCAAGTTACCAGGAGCAGCAAGTCTTGGGAGCAGCAGAATCCTCTCTGTTCCCTCAGTGATGACAAAGCTCTGGGCTCTTCCCAGCGAGCCTGGTGCGTGCAGTTGTCATCAATAGTGACAAGGAGGAGGAGGAGGATGGTGATGTCTCACATCCACCTGAGGCACATCTCAGTGCCCTCCTGTGGAATGGACTGGGTTCCTTGTCAGGCCCATTCTTCCCAAGGATCAGGGAGAACTCCCCAGGTTTCAGATGGAATCCCAAGCCCACGGGGCAGGCAGCACAGGCACATGCTGGGTGCAGCTGCAGATAAAAGCAAGGAGACCTTAGGGATCAGGTCAGAGCAGCAATTTCAGCTCTGCACAGAGAAAAATGCCATATTTCACTGCTGTTGTTTTCCTCCAAATAAACAAACATCATCCCGGTTTAATCTTAGATACCAAGATTTGCTAAATTATTTTTTGAGCTCGTATGAGCAGGATGTAGGTCACGAAAAGGCAGCGAGCCGAGAGGAAATCCAAGAGATGCTCAGCACAAGGCAGTGCTGCACAAGGAGCTCCCTGGTCCTCACTCCTGGCGCTCCAGGGCAGGCACAGCAATGCCAGCAGCTGGAATTTGGCTGGAGCAGCACTAAAAGTTTTATTTTGAGGATAGGGCTTAGCGAGGCTGGGGCATGTCAGAACTTTATATACAAAGGCCACAAGTGCAGAGACTGTGTGCACTAAAATAGACTTAATGGAAGGAACAGGAATATTTTCAGGGCTATTTTATCTCTTTATGCACAAATATAAAACCAGACAAAGTTCTGGCATTACATCCTTACCTATCGTGGCTGGATGTTTCTGCCCCAGTGGGTTTAAACAAGGATGGATGCAATTCAGGTCATGCTGCAGCTGAAGTGGGAGGAAATTCTGAAAGGTTTGTCGTCAGTGTGCAAGAAAGTCGAAAGGAAAGAAAATTCAGTGATAACCATGCTTGTTAGTTCAGCAAAGAACAGTCACGTGGGAGCCTGGAGAAACCAGATCAATGAACTGAAAGACAACAAATGAGATGAGCCTTCAGCTGTGAAGGGAGGGATGTTTCCTCAATCAGGAATGAACGAGGCAGTTCACAGAAGTGGAATACTCCACTCTGAAGGAGTATTCTAATTTTTGCCCAAGGATCTCAGTTTTTCTTTTTGTCCTGAAATAAACCATGTAGCTTTCTGCTTCAGGGAGTTTTATTCTTGGCTCTGTATTTTCTCAGAGATCTGATTTTCCAGTGCACTGCACCATCTGCTCATGGTTTACACCACGACAGAGCGGGAGGAGTGCAGGGCCTGGCATGAGGTGTCGGTGCTGCTTTGAACCAGTTGTCTACACACAAGAGAAAAATGCTGCTTACTAAGGAAATCCTACTGAGAAAATAGTTCAGATTTTTCTCTTCTCTTGCAAGTTCCCAGAAGTTTGGAGCACATGAATATTCCGTTTGTTTTTTTTTTATTCTGTGCTCATGAACTCCTTGATCAGTCTCCTGGGACAGGAGCAGCCCCGGAGGCTGGAAAAGGGATCAAAAAGATGTCCTTAGCAGAGCCAAACCGAGCCTAGAAACTCTTCCTGTTCATCTGCCAGAAGATCACAGAGTCTGGTGTCTTGCAGGAGGCACAGGAGCTTGCAGCATCTGCCACTTGCCTTGTACACGTGCAGGTGGCCTCCTGAATCCTTAATATGCACTGAAGGTAAAACGTTGTGAGAGTTCAGTTTGGTCCTTCCAGCAACCGTGGGGATCACTGGCGTCTCTGCTGTACTGCCACAGTCAAATTGGACAGTTGGTTAAATTCACCCAGTGACCTGGGTGCTGGGCTGGCCCTTCTTGTCCCTGTCAGGGACACACAAGGGACAGCATCAGTTAAATTCGGGATGGGTGCAGTGACCTGGTGCTGGGCTGGCCCTGTCAGGGACACACAAGGGACAGCATCAGTTAAATTCGGGATGGGTGCAGTGACATGGTGCTGGGCTGGCCCTTTTCTCACCCCTGTCAGGGACACTGTAAGGCTGGGGGGTCACTCCCGCTCAGTCCCTGTGCCCCTGGAGCTGCCCCAGCCAGGGCCATTCCGGCTCCTGGGGCCATCCCAGCCTTCCAGTCTCTCACTCCTGCCTGGTTCCCCACCCTGCCATGTGCTGGGATGGGCTGTGACATCCACACCCGACCCCAGCCCGTGGGGAACAGCCAGCTGGCCAGCAAATCCTGCCAGATTTCAGGGAAAAACCGTAGCTGCGCTAGCTGGCTGAGACTGTAAGGAAGAGCCGGGACTGGCAAGCACCCACTCACACCATGGCATGGCCTGTTGGAAGTGATTCACTTTTTGATAAGGTCATTTCTCCAATAAATTAATATCTTTACGGCCCCACATTCTACAGAGCCTCAAAGAGAGATGCTGTTCCCAGCTGAACAGATGGGAAACGGGAGCCCTGAAATGAGCGAGGAGACAGGAAATTTTGACCCATAATAACCCAGACACTGGAAGGATCAATAAACATTAACTCTGGAGTGTTTCCCAAACACATGTGAAAGGGCACATCGCAAATTTCCCATTTAAATTGGATTTTGACACAAAGGTCAGCTTTCAAAAACACTGAAATTGGTTTCTGTAAACAAACAAGCAAACACACTGAATCCTATTATCTTCTATAAAAAATGTTTTCCTCCAAAAAATAAGGACCTGGAGAGGCAAAAATTTTAGCCAGTCTTTGTGAAATTCATGGGAAAAAACCAAGTAACTACGTTTTTAATCCCAAATTTGAAACCACAAAGTAGTATTTCTCCTCCTATCAAGTTCTTTAGTATTGCAGAGCAACTGAGGCTAAAATATCACAGGGGACTCAGCATTTATCATCTAAACAACACATTTTGCAAATAAGATGAGAATAATATTTATTTGTGAGAAACACTCAAAACGTCAAACCCTTTCAAATTCAGCGCAGTTATGTAGTCTGATGATCCAAAAGTGTTTGTATTTTTTCCCTGCTCGCCTGTCCATCTGTTTGGTGTCCTGCGGTGAGAAGCAATATTGGATGCCGTTGATCTGAGATAAAAGAATCCTGCTCTTAGAGGGGCTCATCCGTGGCTGCGACATCCCCACACGCGGAGTTTTCCAGGAGCTGCTGTGTGCGCAGAGACTGGCACGGGCTGAAACAGGGAGGGGAAAAATAAACCCCGCTCAGGCACCGTGAACACCTGGGAACACCTGGGAACACCTGGGAACACCTGGGAACACCTGTCCCTGGGCCCTCCGTGTACTGGCCTGGCACAGGGCGCTCGGACACCGCCACCAGTCCGTGTGTCCCTGTCCAGCCCGGTCCGTGTGTCCCTGTCCCTGTTCGGTCCGTGTGTCCCTGTCCCGGCCGGGTCCGTGTGTCCCTGTCCAGCCCGGTCCGTGTGTCCCTGTCCCGGCCCGGGGCACCGCCATGTCCCCCGCGCTGCCCGGGCACAGCCCGCGGTGAGGACAGAACGGGGACACCGCAGCTGGGTGGCTTTGCAATTTCTCCCGATTAAGGCCATGTAGGTTAATCCGTGCTTTCGGTGGGGTGGTCCGCGCCCGCGGAGCGACGTGCGGAGCGCAGGGCGCCGCAAACTCCAGCGCCAACTTCGGCG
>JAWWMS010000114.1:6401926-6413628 GCA_035048045.1 Chlorospingus semifuscus | reverse complement strand
GCCGCCGCCGCCGCGCTGCGCCTGCCCAGCGCCCTGCCCCGCCGGCAGCCCCGGACAGACACAGGACACCGGACAGACACAGGACAGCCCCCGGACAGCCCCCGGGCACCGGACAGCTTCCCGGAGCCGCCCCCCGGACACCGGACAGCCCCCGGACAGCCCCCGCTCCTCCCCTCCCGCGGCGGCCCCGCGCCGAGCCGGGCCATGGAGCAGCACCTGCGGCGCCTGCGGCAGGAGCTGGTAAGGGCCGGGGGTCGGGGCACCCGCGGGGCGGCTTTGGGGGCCCGCTTATGGGTCAGGGTCCCGGCGCTGCCATCCCCGTGAGCGGGGGCAGGTCCCGGTTATGGGTCAGGGTCCCGGCGCTGCCATCCCCGTGAGCGGGGGCAGGTCCCGGTTATGGGTCAGGGTCCCGGCGCTCCCAGCACTGTGAGGGGGAGCACGTCCCGGTTATGGGTCGGGGGTCCCACCGCTGCCATCCCCATCCCCGTGAGCAGGGGCAGGTCCCCGTTATGGGTCGGGGTGTCGGCGCTGCCATCCCCGTGAGCAGGGGCAGGTCCCGGTTATGGGTCGGGGTCCGTCCGTCTATCGGAGAAATCGCGGCGGGGCCGTGCGGGGGCTTTAGGGACAAGCTGCCGGCACAGGTCAGAAATCAGGGAAGCAGCCGCAGAGATGGATTGGAACAACTTTCTGTGAATCAGAAGGCTCTGAAGGGAGCGCGCTGGCACCTCCGGTAGCCTGTGAAAGTACTTGTTTAATAGGAAAGGCTTTGTGAGAAAGGAGCGGTGTTTTCGCCCTCCCGCCGCTCCTGCTCGGGGTAGCCCCGGTCCCGGGGCTTGCCGGGGCTTGTCCCGCAGCCCGGAGGGATTGCTGTGCTCTGGGGCTGCCTGCGGGGCTGGGCAGCAGGAACTGATCCTTCCCAAAATAGGGTTCCAGCGGGGCTGGCTCGGAGTCTGCGTTATCCTGATAAATAGATAATGAGAACAAAAGGGGAAGACAAGGCAGAGCGAGGACGGGTGGGTGAAGTTTCTGAACGCGAGAAGCTCCCGGTTTGGACTGGAGGGAGGTGATTTCGACCGGGTTCGTGCTCCCTGTGCATTGCAGGAAGCGCTGTGTGTGTAACCCTGTCCCTGAGGAGCAGGCGAAGCTCCAGCTGTGCCCAGGGCAGTGCAGGGCTGGAGAGCCCCGTGCTGCTCCACATCCCGGTGTCTTGTGAAACCCAGCTGGGGCAGTGGCCTTCTGCTCCCGATAAACGTGGCAGCAGTGACATTTAACCTGCTGCCGTTCCCAGTGCTTCCCAGCAAACACGGGAGGTGAAAGACAAACTAAAACAAAGGAGAATGGGAGTCACTGGTGTGCTGTACCCTGAGTGCGATGAATGAAATGCAAACTGCCAGCTGGGGCATGTACAGAATAATCTGGCAGCCCTTGAAAATCTGAGCTGGGAGGTGAGATGGCAGAAGGAATAGCTTCCAGGAGAACATCCTAAGAATAAGGTTCTTAAATCTGTGTTTTGTCTTCTGACCAAATCAGTTTTGTTATCTGAGCAGTATTTTTGTAGAGGAGTCTAAACATTGCACCTCTGAGTCTAAAACATGCCTGTTCTGTAGTGCAAAATACAACTTCTGAAGAGTCAATATATTCAACAGAAAGGGACATCCCTCACACTTAATGCAAAAGCCAGAAAAAAATACTTTAAATGAGGAAATTCTGGCTTTGTTCAGTCCTTGCTATAATGCAGGAGTTGATTTTTTTTAATTGTAAAAAGGCAACAGTTTTTATTGTATTAATAAACCATGACTTGGCCTGGCATAACTCTGTGTATGCTTGGTTTGAAACCCTGGGAAGGGGCAGTTGGAACCCTGGGAAGGGGCAGTTGGAACCCTGGGAAGGGGCAGTTGTCACCTTCAGCTGGGCGAGCTGTGACTCGGCTGGGAGCAGCCTGGGTCTCTCTACATTCGGTTTTCAGCAGTGCCATTGGTTCCCCTCCCACAGCCCGGGTTTTGTTGTTCAGGACTTCCTTTCACACGGGTGATCCCAGCGCGGTGTGGGTGGCTCTGGGGACATCCGCAGGGTGCAGCTGGACAGGGCTGGGCCCTCCTCCTCCTCCTCCTCCTCCTCCTCCTCCTCCTCGTCCTGGTGAGCCAGCTGCAGGGACGGTGGGAGCTGCAGCGACTGGAACCCCTCGGTGCTACCCTGAGCAATTCCAGCCTGTCAGAATCCCTCGTGTCCCCGCAGCCTGGAATGAAAGCAGAGCAGTGTTTCTGTGAAGGGCAGCGAGCAGCCCCGGGACAGCTGGGCCCATCTGCACCATGGGCAGGGGAGCTGGGCTGGGGAGCTGCTGCTCTGCCTCTGCCTCACTGCTGGGCAGCTCCTGCCAGCCTTGGCTGCTCCAGAGCCACGGGACATGGGCAGGAATGTGAGAATGGCTTTGGCCACTGCAGTGGGCACAGAGGAGTCCGGCCCTGAGCTTCCCTGTGCTTGTGGAACACACAGGCTGTGCTGTGGCCAAGGAGCAGTCCTGCTGTGCAGGGAGGTTCTGCAGAACTTCCCTCGGTAACCAGCCAGGCTCTTTAGGGCTGCTTAGTGTCACATGGCAGGGTTAGAGACTGTCCCATTAGCAGAAGTTCAGTTTGTCTCAGTGCAGGCAGCCTCTGGTGTGGCAAACCAGACTTTTGGCCAGTTTTGAGGAGGGGTTTTTCTCAGAAAATAGTGGATGTTGGCACAGCTCCCAGTTCCCAAGGAAAGGTTATCTTCCAGTGCAACTCAATCCCCCAGCAGTGTGAGACAGGAGGATTCCAGCTCTGTTTTTCCTTTCCCTTGCTTTGTTTATTAAAACCACATTTAACAGCTGGTGTGTTTGGCTGGGGACCCCCCTGTGTCACCTGTGTCACCTGTGTGAGCTGTGCCAGGCGAGGCAGCCAGTGGGGCACTGCCCTGCTCTTCCCGTTTCCTGTGGGAAAGCTGTGCCAGGGCTGCCGAGGATCAATCTGACCCCTTTCAGTCAGTGGGGAGAGCTCTCCCGTTGCAGCCGCCTGCGTTCCACTGTAAGCTGATCGTTTCTGGCATGTGTGGTGTCCCTTTGATCGGAATCCATTCAGAAGCTTCCACAGCAGTGCTGGGGAGCCTCAGCTGACACAGCCATTCATCCCTGGGAGCTGGGCACCCTCAGCCCGGGCGGCTTTCCCCAGGGCTGTGCCAGCTCTCTGCACCTCAGCTGCAGGAAATGCTTGAGACCTTTTCTGCTCTGGGAGCCCCTGGGGATTCATGGATGCACTGTGGCTGGTGGGAGCGCGCTGGTTTCCAGCTCTGGTGATGGAATAATAGGCTGTGCTTCTGCACCCCTGTCATCTGTCCTCCCCTGGCACCTGTGACATGTGCCCCAGAGCTTGGGAGGGTGCCATTCCTGCCGTTAATCCCCATCCTCAGAGCCCTTTGGTGCGTTTGGGATCTGCAGACGTTGTCCTGAGGCACAGCTGAGCTGTGCTGCTCCCGAGTCCCAGAGTTACCTCAGCTGAAGGCTCAGGTTCAGCAGGAGTTGTCTGGCTGGGGAATTGGCAGAGAGGAGTTTATTTCTGTGCTGCACATGGCAGTGCCTGCTGCACCCTCAGACACCAGGACAGCTTGCGCTGATCTGCAGCACCACCCATGGACTGTGGGATGGGGCTTGGGGCTCTCTGCAGGTGGAATAAATCCTTGTTTTGTGTCTGGGACTGCTGAGACCATGGGGCAGATTCATCTGGCACGTGGGGTTGTGTGGTGTAACTGGCCAGGGGGCACAGCCACGCTAGCTGTGCCTGTAACCTTACTTGGCTGTGCTTGTAACCTCACTTGGCATGTTTTGGTCTTGCAGATGAATCCAGGATATATCTGGGCCTTCTGTTGCTTTCTTCTGGGAGGAAAAGTATTTCAGTCACCACTCTGACTGGAACTTTAATGTTCTTCCTGCACATTTGTCATAAACGCATCGAATTACTGAATTTGATAGAGTCTGACTCCCTTCTTACATTAATTTATGTCCTGGTAGACAATGTTTCTTGCTATGAATATCCTGCAGGAATAGAACATTGGGTCCGACTGCAAATACAGCCAATTATTTTTCCTCTTTGTCTGACACTGGGTCCTATTCCGGTAACTGTGTCACGCTCCGAGGGATGTGCTGCGTTTGCATTCTGCTCTCTCTGAAGGGGCAGCTCGGGTGCTGTGCAGTGTGCCAGGCACCAGGGACAGCCCCGAGGGTCTGGTGCCACTGCTGCAGCTGCAGCAGGTGGGAACAGGCAGCTCCCAGTGCTGCAGCTCCCAGTGATGCAGCTCCAAGCAATGCAGGTCCCTTTTTGGGTGATGGGAACAGGGAGCTCCCAGTGATGCAGCTCCCAGTGATGCAGGTCCCAGTGATGCAGGTCCCAGTGATGCAGGTCCCTTTTTGGGTGATGGGAACAGGCAGCTCCAAGCAATGCAGGTCCCTTTTTGGGTGACAGGAACAGGCAGCTCCCAGTGATGCAGCTCCCAGTGATGCAGGTCCCTTTTTGGGTGACGGGAACAGGCAGCTCCAAGAAATGCAGGTCCCTTTTTGGGTGACCTCACCGCGGCTGCTGGAGGCAGAGCAGGAGGGTGGGTGGTGTCACAGATCTCGTTCCTTGGTGTTCCTGAGGGGAAGGTGCAAAGGAGTGACTTGGGAGCAGATGTCCTGTCATGTTTAACTGGGGACAGAAGGCAGTCACAGGTTTGGCCTCTGGGTTATTTCCAGAGCAGCCACCTAAAGATCAGGGTGGATTTTTCAGACTCCCAGTTTCACATAATCAGGAATGTTGAAGAGCAGATTCTCACAACAGCAGGTCTGGGCTGAGAACTGACACTTCTAACCATCATCTTCAGTGGCCAGTCTGTCCATCAAGGCCTGTGGTCTCTCTTATCCTTGGGCTGTGAGTGAAATCTGAAGATTGGAGTTATTTTTGGCCCATTTTTATCCTGGTTGAGGAGAATTGATTTTTCTGATTTGCCTTTGAACAAAGGGAGTGTGACTGGGAAGCACAAACAATATCCTTGCAGTGGGAAGGAAGGTGGGTAATGGAGTGGTGTGAACCACGTCTGTTGTGGCTAACATCTGCACAGGGTCTGTTGAAATTGTTGTGAGGGGGAGTCTCTGGTTCAGTTTCAGCATCCTTCCTCTTTCAGATAAACTGTGAGCTCACAGTCAGCATCCTCATGCACACCTACCATACTGGGAAGAGGCAAAAGAGAGACTTGAAATTATCGTGATAAAATGCAAGGACTGAAAGACAGCTGCAGGCCCTTGGCATGCTCCAGGGGAAGGGAAAGAAGGGTGGAACGAGGGGCTGGGGAGAGCTCTGTGTGCAGCAAGGCCATGCCCAGCCACAACTGCAGGCTTGCAGGAGATTAATCCAGTTACTGACCCAAAGGGAAACACAGAAACAATATGGTCAGCTCAGCAGTTCTAAAATAATTTCAGTCTCTCTTATGTCATCTGCTTTAAATATCAATTGTTTGGTGCTGCCTCTGTTGCCCATCAGAACTATTATTAAGAACTATTTGCCATTTGTTCTTTCCTGTCCTCTTAGCAATAACTTCCTCTGTGTGCATTTCTTTTTCCTAAGAGCTGCACATCTGTCTTCCTCCTGGTTGTGACAAACACACTCAGGGCTCTTCTTCCCAGCTCTGGGCTTTTCCTTTCCATCAGCAGCACAGAGCTGGGGCTGGGCTGTGGCTGCAGGAGATGGGCTGGAACTGATCCTGAGAGCTCAGAGAAGGGAGGTGTAACAGGAGAACATCAGTTCCCAGAGTGGCTGGGAAAGGTTACTGATTTACCTGGGAAGGGGAAGGAAAATCTCCCTTGTTTGTGGATCTCAGGCGTTTGAGGTTGATGAAATGCCAGTAACTGCTGGAGGAGGTTCCTTGGGCCAGGCTGTGTTAATCAGTGGTGAAGATCAGTGATTTACCAGCTGGGTAAAGCAGTTGTGGTTGTTGTTTGGGGTGAGGAGATCATGGACAGGGTGGCTTCCAAAGCAGTTGTGCTTTGCTGCTCAGGATGGGGCACTGCCAGTGCAAATAACACTCTGTATATGAACTCTGGCAGCTTTGGTTTGGTTCCCCCCTTGTTGAATACTCCCTGATGGTCATTTGGAAGTGGAATTTTGCATTTTGCACTTCAGTTCTCAGTGCTTGGGGTGTCTGCAGTGTGAAGAGCTTTGCTTTGGAGAGCGCTGAGGCAGAGCTGGGTCCCACCTGCACAGGAGGCTGAGCCAGGTAACACCTCAGAGCTGCAGGAAGGAACCTCTCCCAGCACACCCCAGTCCCAGGCACCGAAGGGGAGCACGGCCCTGTGGGTACTTGTCTTGCTTCAAAAGGCATGAGTTGGCTTGTGCAGAATGAGGCACCAAATTTTCCATGCCAATTTTTAGGGATTGCAAAAGTTTCAGGAATAATGGGATCCAATTTGAGGCATCTGATTTTTAACTGGTTTATAGAGCTAGATTTGGGTATCTGCAAGTTATCCTGGTTCTAAGAGGGCTTTTTTGGAAGCAGAGAAGCCAGACCACCACTTCTGTTGAAGGGTTGAGTGTCTCAGGTGAGACACCTGGGGACACAAATCTGAGTTCCTTGTGCATGAAGTGTGTGACCCAGAGCCAGTGAGGAGTGTCCCTTCAGCCTGGAGTTCCCATCACCTCCAGCAGGGCATCCATTTGATTTCCAACCCAATCTGCTGAATTTTTGCAGAATCCCTTTTTCTTCTCACAGAGCAGGCAGTTCAGTCCTGACCCTCTGCCAGGGAGGTGATCTCTCCTCCCTGGGACATCATTGTTCTTTTTCTGGAGAGCCTCAGAGAAGCCAGTCTGGGCTTGGGAGAGCTGAGATCTTGGCAAGGAGGAGAGGCTGGCAGTGAGACACTGGGGCAGGTTTATTTTCCCTCCGGAATTTTCTTGCCAAGGTGAGTGCTGTTAATTGCAGGTGGATGGAATCCAAGCCCCGCGGGCTGTTCGGTCACCAGGCAGTGACTTCACCCTGGGCTGGGCTTCCCTCTCTCTCCATTCTGTAAAACACTGAGCAGACACTAAGAAGAGCAGAAGATAAAGCAGAGGGGGTTGGTTTGCTTCATTTTGTAGCTTGCACAACCCAAAATTACAAAAGTGTTTGCCAGCAGGGTTGGAAGCCTCAGGATGTGCAGCAATGTGGTGGGGTTCACATTGCTGGAGGGGCTGGAGGGTGGGGTTCCCATCCCTGGGGCTGGGGGGTGGGATTGCCCCTCCCAGGGCAGGGAACCAAGGGGGCACAGCCCAAAGCCTCCTCTCCTCCGCTGTGCTGCCAGGGCTCAGCCCAGGACCCCCACTCATTCACAGCAGAGCCTTCCCACAGAGAGAACATCCCCTCTTCTCCTGCAGCAGTTCAGCTGCCCAGGCTGGTGCTGGCCCCGGCTTTGGCAGCCCCAGGTGCTTGGTTCAGGAGGAGAGGTGCTGCCTTTGGGCTCAGTCTGTTCCTCTGGCCCAGCTGGCTCTGCCTGTGAGCAGCACTGCCCAGGAAGGGTTAATGCTCCCTGGGCTGGCCTGGCTGAGCCCTGCAGGGCTGCCCCAGCCCGGGGCAGTTCCCTGGGGCTGGGGGCAGCTCCCTGGGGCCGGGGGATTGCAGGGCAGGTGCCAGGGGGGCTGGAGCAGCCCGGTCCAGGGCAGGACCCCGCGCTCCCCAGGGCGCGATTACTGCACAGGGGATTTGGTGGGAATGGCCAATGAGGGGCCAGGCTGGCTCCAAATCCAGCTTTTTCCAAAGCCCCAGATAAACCAGACTGCCATTAATAAGGCCAGGAGGGTTAGGACGAGCAGCATCTCAGCAGATCTGGAGAGGTAAGGTGCAGTTCTGCCTGAGGCTGGCCCCAGCTCGGGGTGGGAACAGGAGCACGGTGAGGATGCAGTTGGGACATTATTTGCACCTCTGCAGCAGGAGTTTATTTGCTGATGTTATGAAATGCCATAGCTGGAGGCTCTGGGTAGTGGGATCAGGAAGCTGAGCACAGATTTTCTGTGTCTTTGTAGCTGTGCGCTCATTCTGGGTGATAAACAAGTTCCTTGAGAGAAAAGCTCTGAAAAATGTCTGTAACCTGCTGGTGAGTTTAGTTCCAGGTTCTGGGGTTTGAAATGGGATTTGTGGTCAGAAAGTGTTGGGCAGTTTCCCCTTGGAGAGCTGGGCTGTCACAGTTCTCTGATGGCTGCTCTTCCTCGCTGCTCAGCTCCACGTACAGAGATGGAAATAGAGCGAGTAATTGAACCAGCTTGGGTAAAATGAAGGAGATGTAGGAAACAAAGCTTGGTAATGTAAAGCTGAACATAAGAATAACAGAAAAAGCTGGCCTTTCACCCTGATCTTGAGATCTGTACAAGAAATGGTGATGAGCTTTTTAGAGTGCTGGTGGCAGCGTAGGCTGAGCCTCCCTGGATGGGGTAATCTCTGCAAACCCCTCAGCCAGAGTGAAGCGACACGGCCGCACTGCAGCCCTGCCAGCCCCACTCCCCTCCTGCTAAAAATGACTCATGGCAGCTGTTGGGAAGTGGAGCCCGTGTGTTTCCTGGTGCTGCTTTGGGAATATGATCCAGATCCTGCCGGAGAGAGAGAAGGCAGCAGAGTGAATAAAGGGGGAGCTGGGAAGCTCTGGAGAATAACTTGCTTATTTTAAGCCTGGTGAAGAAAGTTCAATCTTTGTAGTGAGGTTCAGGGATGAAGCAGTACTGCTACTAAAGGTCCTAGCCTGGGAATCAGAGAATTCCTGCTTGAATGTAAGCAATCCTGGAGTTTGTTGGTTGTTCTGCGCAAAATTTCCAGTGCATTGAAATGTCTTTGATTGTCCTCTAGCAAGAGACCTGTGCTGAGGGCATTGAAAACTGGAGATGGGTTATGGAGTAACAATTTAATTCTTCCTGGGGTTTATTTTTAATCTACTTGAGCACTTCAGGTGAGGAAGCAGGGCTCTGTTCTGGCTCCTGATTTCAGCTGGTGACAGGGCACAATGGACTCAAAAGCACAAGAACATTCTAAAACCGGCAGCAGCCAAAACCATTCATAGTTCTACACCTTGGGCTTCTGCCAAGCAATTAATGGGAACCCAAACTCTTTATTTTTGTTGTCAGGTCAAACAATCCACTTCTGTCAGCTCCTCTTAATCCTAGCGGGACACTCCTAGAAAAACCTAAGGGGAATCAGAGTGCTGTTGGCTGAAGTGGGTGCAGTGCGGGTGGCATGGGTGGCACAGGTGGCCAGGAGGGAGGGCATGGCCTGGAGAGCTGCTCAGCCCTGCTCTGCTGCCCTGGGGACACTGCTGGGGACACTGCTGGGGACCCTGACCCATGGGGACCCTGACCCACAGGGACAGTGCTGGGGACACTGCTGGGGACCCTGACCCTGGGGACCCTGACCCGTGGGGATGCTGACCCATGGGGACACTGCTGGGGACCCTGACCCCCAGGGACCCTGACCCGCTGTTCTCTCCCCCCAGCTGTCCATGAAGGAGGTGGGTGACGGGCTGCACGAGCAGATGAACTGCATGATGGGCGCGCTGCAGGAGCTGAAGCTGCTGCAGGTGCAGACGGCCCTGGAGCACCTGGAGCTCTCGGAGCAGCGCCACTGCTGCAGGAGCAGCACGGGGACGGGGCTGGGGGACACCCAGGGACGCTGCCCCCCGTCCCTGGCGTGTCCCGTGCCACAGCCAGCCCGCCTGTGCCAGCCTGCTGCGTCCCCAGAGAGCCCCCGGCCCCGAGACAGCCCCTGCTCCTCGCAGAGCCTCTGCAGGGACAGTGTGTGCCCCCCTAAAGGACCTGCCTGCGTGCCCCGGGCACCGGAGCCCAGCCAGGGCACGGCTGGGGCATGGCCACCGTGCCGGGAGTGCCTGGGCTGTGACGATGGCCACGACTGGACCTCGTCCCTGATGTCGCAGAGCAGGAACCGGCAGCCGCTGGTGCTGGGCGACAACATCTTCGCAGACCTGGTGGGCAACTGGCTGGACCTGCCCGAGCTGGACAAGAAGGGCGACAAGGGCGAGGCCTCCCTGTCCCTGAGCAGGTCCCAGGAGCTCTGCAGGAAGTTCTCCCTCACGGCCAACATCTTCAAGAAGTTCCTGCGGAGCGTGCGGCCGGACCGCGACAGGCTGCTCAAGGAGAAGCCTTGCTGGCTCCCTCCCGAGGACAAGCAGCCCCACATCTCCAAGAGGTCCAAAAAGATCAGCAAACTCAAGGGCACGTTTTACCTGCCCCTGCACGGGAACCTGCAGAGCCACCACAGCAAGGCAGAGAGGTGCCCGAGGGCAGAGGGCCGTGCTGAGCACCCCAAGGTGGGCACCAGGAAAGTGCCCGAGCCCAGAGACTACAGCCAGGCAGGGTTTGACATCAACACGGCCGTGTGGGTGTGAGCCTGCTCTGCCCAGCCTCTCGCAGCTCTGCTCTGCCCGGCATCTCCACACCCACCACCAGCTGGAGGCCGCCCACCTGCTCAGGGACTCTGAGCTCTCCACAGGACAAGAGAGGATCCTGCAGAAATGCTGCACACGGAATTTTCTGCACAGCTCCAGCTCCAGGGACTGCCTGAGCAGCAGCTCCACATGGGGAGACCTTTGGGGACCAATACTGGCAAAAATAGTGCAGATCTTTAGCAGCTTTAGGGTGAGTGGTGCCACAGGTGAGCAGCTCCTGGTGCCAGGCCCATTCCATCATCTCCAGCTCAATGGTGCAGCACAAAATCCACGGTGTGCATGTGTGTGTATGAGTGTGCAAATATATATATATATATATAGTTTTGTTAAAAAAATCTATTCCTGCTTGTGTGCACTTGAAACTGGGTTACAAACCAGGCATCCCAAGCCTTGTACCTGAAGCACTTGTTATTTAAATGGAAAGAAATAATTTGAATTTATAAGACTTGAACAATTGCTGAGGGGGAGGCTGACCCCCAGTTTTGGGGGGGTTTCCCCTTAATCTGTATCCCTGGTGCCCTGCCAGCATCTCTCCCTCCCCTGCCAGCCCAACCAGGGGGCACGAGGCTCCTTACAGGGGTTTGTGACCGGGGGTCTCGGTGGGTTTGCCCCCTCCCCTTGTCCCTGTGCATTGTTGCAGGTACAGCACTGCTGAAGTTCATGGTTGGATTTTCTCCCAGATGCAAAGTTCAGTGCCCCATCTCCTGTTGTGTTCCTGTTGCTGTTATACAAACCCTGCTGTGACAGAACCAAGTTCTTCAGTGTCCGACTCTGAGAGTTTCCAATAAAGTGGGATTGTCTCACTCTGCTCTGGGACACCCTGGCTGTGTTCTCTCACTCTGGGATTCCCTGGCTGTTCCCACCTGGGGCTGGGCACTCTGGGGAGCACCAGGAGAGCTTCCATTGCAGGAGAGGCTGCAAATCATGGCACAGCTCCCTGCCAGGGCGCCAGCGCTGCTGCAGAGTGAGCCCCTGCTCAGCCTGAGCCTCCAGGGCTCCTGCAGCCTCCCCATCCCTCCCCATCCATCCTGCCCCCCCAGCAGTGACACAGACAGGGGTTTGGGGTTTGGGGCGAAGCTGCTGCCAGGGGAAGAGCCCCAGGGCTGGCTGGAGGAGGGCACAGGGCCCGGGATGTGGCACAGCCATGGGGAGTGAGATGGTGTTCACAGGGGCTCTTGGCTGAGAGAAGAGATGAGGATCTGACTCCGTGTTTCAGAAGGCTGATTTATTATTTTATGAT
>JAWWMS010000114.1:6378753-6400525 GCA_035048045.1 Chlorospingus semifuscus | reverse complement strand
AGAGTGGGAAATGCAGAGTGGGAAATGCAGAGTGGGAAATGCAGAGTGGGAAATGCAGAGTGGGAAATGCAGAGTGGGAAATGCGGGGGGGAAATGCAAGGGGGGAAATGCAGAATGGGAAATCAGAATGGGAAATGCAGAGTGGGAAATGCAGGATGAACTATGAACCCAATAAAAGCCAGGAGACAATGATGAAGTGGCTCTGCCCCTCTGCAGGGCCTGGCACAGCTGTGGCCCTCCCAGGTGTCCCCAGCAGGTACAGGAGGAGGTGTCCCAGGCCAGCCTGGACAGGCCTGGAGCTCCCTGGGGCACTGCAGCTGTCCCTGCCCACGGATGAGCTCTGAGGACCTTTCCAACCCACAAGCAAGGGAACAAACCCCCCAAAATCTCTCCCAGCAGCCCAAGTGCCAGTGCCAGGGTGCCAGGAGCTGCCCCAGCTCTGTCCCCTGCGGGCTGGCACACCTGGGCTCTGTCACTGCTCTGGCTGGCACAGCTCAGAGCGGGGCAGCACACGGAGTGCCACAGCCCAGCTCCATCTCCTGCTTCCTCACACCCAGGGGCAGCAGAAAATCCCCCAGGAGCTGCTGGTCAGGGAGTGCACCCGCTCCACCTCCAACATTTCACTCTGTGAGCACAAACCCAGTGCTGTCCAGCTGGGAAATAAATCACCACCCCATTCATCTGGTGATTTACAGCACACTGTGTGTTTTTAATCTGCTTCAGTGTTAATGTTTGTGGTCTCTTCCTGACACAACTACACTCAAGATTAATTTTTCTCCTTAAAACTCCCAGCCGTACCCATTAGAGAATGATCATATTTTTATTTTTGAGACATAAATTTTCCTTATTACATCAGGAACCTGAAGCCACAGTACAGATGAAGTAAATGCAAATAAAGCTCATTTGAAATCAGATCTACAGGCTCTATCAGCTTACACAGAGCTGTAAATATCCTGTTCTTTAGAGTTTTCTAGACAGTTAAGAGAAAATTTCTCATACTGAAACATGAAAATGTGTTATGAACATGTTCAGCAAAAAACCAAAGTGTATCAAGATGTGAAATAACAGGGCAAAAAGTGATACTGAGATGAGTAAGCAGTACAGGTTTGAAGACATGAAACTGTGTAAGATTATTGCAGAAGGTATTAATGGTTTATCCAAAAATGGAGTTTGGTGAGCAACTACCTTTGATCATTTACTGTTAGGTGCGGAAGATTGGAATTTAAACTCTTCCAGATACAGATAATGTAATGATTGATGTACTGGGACTTAAGACATGTTCTGGTGTGAAAGACAGAAAGGAGAACGTTTCCTAACTCAGGAAAATGCAGCTTAAACGTTCGAAATGTTCTCAGGTTTGGCTTCAACAGGAGTGCACAAAGCAAATAAATGCATTTTAACCATGCACCCAGCTCCAAAGGAAAGCAGCAGTGTCTGCTGCGGATGAACCTGCCCAGCCCAGGGCACAAATTCCCCTGTGAGCACAGCTGAGCCCAGCTCAGGGTCCTGCAGCAGGGATTTACCCCTCAGTAATCCCTGCCCCAAGGAAAAGCACTTTTGCACCAATAAAAGCACTTTTGCACCAATAAAAGCACTTTTACACCAACAAAAGCACTTTTGCACCAATAAAAAGCAGTTCTGCACCAACAGAAGCTCAGCTTGTTAAAGCAAGGAGGGCCCAGGGCCACTGCAGCCAGGGGCCAGCACAGGACCACGATCCAGGGGACAGAGCCACCCTCACCTGAGCTGGCCCGTCTTCTGTCACACCCCAAACTCCCCACAGCTCATCTGTCCTTAATTTAAAAGAGTTCCAAACACCCTAATCAACCCAAGGCTCTGTCAGGCCCTGATGGTCTCGTTCACGGCACTGTGTGACCTCCTTGGGGACAGATTTTGCCACAGCTTTGAATTTCCCCTTCCCACATCTGGAACCAGCCCTGCCAGTCCCCAGTGCCAGGAACATCCTCACCATGGCTGCCCCTAACCCTGAGGGAAATAAAGCACAGAGAAAGAAGGAAATGCAAATCCTGGAAAGGAGTTTAAAGGAGAAAAAGTGAAGTAACGCTGCTTTCAATCAACTCCCAGCATTCCAAAAGACTGTGGCTTCCAGGACACGGGAAAATCAGATTTTGTGATGTCCCTTGGCAGGTGCTGTGCCTCAAACAACAGCACTGAGATCACCAGGCTCTGAAAACTCCCTCAGCACTCCCCAAGGAGATCCTGTGAAAGCACTTTGTGTGTGAACACCCGGGCTGCGGTGGTTGGAGAGCAAAGCTCCTTAAGCACCTGCAGCAACACACCCAGCCCTGCTGTACTCACATCCTCGGTGTCCTTCACCCGGAGGATCTGCTCCCGCAGGTCCTGGAGGTCGTTGAACGTGGACTGTGCTGTGATAGAATATACTAGTGCAAACCCCTGCCCGTTCTTCATGTACAGGTCCCTCATGGCTGTGAATTGCTCCTGCAAGCAAACGGGTTTTACACTAATTAGCTGTTGAATGCAGCTAATGAACAGTTCCAAAGGAATACTGCTATTGTGCTGGAGACAAGAATGCAGTGCCACAGATGGATTTACATATTTACCCCTCACAGAAACCCACTGGAGCATGCAAATTGAATAAAAGCATTAACACTCCCTTTCCCTTTGGTTTGGGTTTTGTTGGTTTTTTTTCCCTTTATAAAGGGCTTCTTGGAAAAATGGGGAAAAGATGAAGAGCAGCAATAAAACCATCTCTGCATGGTTTTATTGACTGAAATGCCAGAGCAGGCTGGACAGTGCCAGCTCAGAGCCCCAGCAGCGCCAGGACTTTTACCAGACCCACCCAGCAATGATTCCTGCTCCTGCTGCTGAGGATTTCCAGGCTTTCCCAATAAAACCAACTTCCAGGGAGCCCCAGGTGCCTTGGACGTGCTGGTTTGTTGGGCAGGGCTGTGCCAGCTGCAGGTGACACTGGAGGGACAGCAGGGCGGTGCCAGGGAGGTGCCAGGGCAGCTCTGCTGGTGGCACATGCTGGGGAGCAGCCCCTTGGCTGGCACTGCTGCAGCCTGTGGCAAATTCACATTTCAAACCCTCCCAGAGCAGAAAGCTGACATGGGGATGGCACAGGAGGCACCAGCCCCTGTGTGCCAGCACTGGGCACAGCTCACCAGGCACTGGCACTCACCTCACTGCTGAGGTTATCTAACAAAATCCTTCATTTAAATGACTGCACTGATTTACTGCCTTTGCTTGGGCAGGATTACTGCTCCTAAGGAAGAACTGCACAGCAATGAGATAAAGAAATGGCACTTACTGTCCCTGCTGTGTCGAGGATCTCCAGCATACACTGCTGACAGTCTACCTCCACTTGCTGGGGAAAGAGGGAACAAAGCTCAGAATGAACGGCCTGCATGGGACAGGCAAGAGAAATCCCAGCTCTGGCTGCACCTCTGCACAAAGGGCTCTCAGCAAAGAGCACCTGCAGGGCTGGGCAGCACCTGCATCCCCAGGGCTGAGCAGCTCCTGCATCCCCAGGGCTGGGCAGCTCCTGCATCCCCAGGGCTGGGCAGCTCCTGCATCCCCAGGGCTGGGCAGCTCCTGCATCCCCAGGGCTGAGCAGTTCTGCTCTTAGAGGATTAACCATGCCCCAAGCCAGGCATCTGGGTCAGCTCACATGCTCCAGGACTCCCTTCATTAGCAAGGCTTAAATGAGCAGCTCACTGTAAACATCTCAACTTAAGTGAGATTGGAAATATCTCGACTTAATCCACTCTTGCAAATCAAAGCACCCCAAAACTTGAATTTTCCTTTGCTGCTCGGAGAGAAGGGAGTAAGCAAGAGAAGAAAATGCAAAATATTTCAGGATCCTCAGAGTGAGACTTTGCAAATCTTCCACTCTCTGAGAAATGTCTTGGATCTAAGGAGGGTAATTCCAGGAAAGTCAAGTAAATTTAACAGCAGAACTCACGGCACAATTTAATTTAATTATCACAGGCACAAATGTCACAAGTTTTTAGTGTATGTTTTGGTGCCTTTAATGTGCTGACACTTCTGCTAATCCGTGGAACAATGGCTCACTTGACATCCACGCAGGGAAGAAAGCAGCTCTGTGCCTGGATTATGTAACAGCCCAGGGACCCTGCAAGGACTTCTGCCCAGCAGCTCCAGCCCTGCACCCAAAGCAGCCCCAGGAATTCCCTCTGTGAGACTTGGAGGAGATAAAAACCATGGTGCTTTACCTTTCTGTATGAATCTTCTATTGTTGGGTCATATTTCTCAACAAAAATTCCCTGAACGAACTGTACAGTCTGGGGAGGAAGGGAAGAAAAACATCCTGAGTGAGCTGAACACAACCAGAAACATCAGGGAAAAGTAACAACAGTAAATCTGCTTTTAAAAGTCAATAGTGAGAACCAGAGAAAAAGGCATAGAATTTCTGTTTTGAAAATAAAATTGCCCTGAGTGTGACAATCTGACTGACATGTGACACTCCTGATCTCTGCTGGACTTTATCTTCATCTATTATAGGTGAAAAGAAAAGCCAAGGGAGAAGCTGCAGGTCTGGGGGTGGTTTTGGGTTCTGTGTAGATCCAGGACTTTTACAAGTTTCCCTGTTTGGGGGGTGCAGCCCAGCTTTAGTTTCCAGCTCCCTGCAAGGCTCTGCACCACTGGGCACCCTTGTAAATCCTGTCACCCTCTGCCACTCCAGCAGAGCTTCAGCCTCAGAAATGGGATCAAAGTGCTGCACAGGAAACAAAAGCTGCTGAACAACTGTGGCTTCGTGACTGTGAGGGTTTCTGCTGCTCCATCAGCGTCACCAGCAGCAGCCTCAGCACTGGGCTGGCACAGAGGAGTTAAACCAAGCAGGATCTGCAGTGAGCAGCCCCAGTTTGTCACTGCAGCCACGCACACAGGGCTGGACATGAACACCAGGCTCTTTGTTGCACAGGTCAGTCTGTGCAGTTGGGAGAACGAAATTTAAAGTGACCCCCAGATTATTTTAAATCCCACCTTGTAACCTCTCCTTGCCAATGTTTGTAAATAAGTACACAGACTCTGTGAAAGCTAAATATTATCCACTCCTGGCTGCTAATTGGCAATTACTGTGTGCTGCTATAAAAATAACGGATCATGAATTACCAAATTCATGCAGATGAATTACCAGATATGCTGACTTAGCACCCAGCCTGTCAAAAAGAATTTAACTTTTGTTTACCAGACTATTTGAGTATTTGCATTTCAGCTGATCAAAAGGTCAGGGATGGTGCTGACTCAGGCTTCACATCACAGAGAAGGAAATTCAAGTATGTCAGATGCTGAGTAATTTTTATTTACAGCATGCTACTAAGTGCCCCACTTCACCCAGTGAGTCTTCCAGTGTTACACAAGAAATTTAAGATAATCAGGGAAGTGCTGGTGGCAAAAGCAATACAGATTGCTCACACTGCTGTGGAGGAACAGAGCTTGTAAAAAAATTACACCTTGTAAACACCTTGTAGTGATTAGGGTGGCATTGCTGAAGAGTGCATCAAATTTGATGTACAACTGAGTAATCTCTCCTCCTGTTCACCGGGATCCTGCAGGTGATTTACCAGGATTATCACCTGGCTGTGGCAGCAGAATAAGCAATGAGGCAGGACATGAGAGCTGCTCAGCCATTATCGTGCCTGTGACAAGAACACTGCAGTTCCTTGCTGCAGATAACTCACACTTGACCAGTCCTTTGCCTGTCTGCTGGAGAGAGCTGCTTGACTGGTGAGTGATAAATGGGTGACAGGAGCGCCTCTCTCAGTGCTCCACTATCAGCCCTGCTGTGTAAAGCTCTCCTGAGGAACAGGACAGCGCTCCAGCAGAGCAAAGTGCTGCTCCTCCCTCTCTGCAGGGGCTGTGGATGCTCTCAGGGCTGGTGCTGTGAGCCAGCTGCTGACTCAGGATGGAAACCCAGAGCCCTGGAGGTGTGCAGGGCCGATCCCCAGCTCTGGGGTTGACTCTGGGATTGTTTCCAGCCAGGTTTCTCCTGCTGGGCCTGCAATGCTCACAGACACTCAGCTGTGTTCAGCACGGGAGGCAGACATGACACGCTAATTAGCGGCAATTAATCACCTCTCTGAACCATGGCACAGCTCCCCAGCCCTGGCACAGTGCTAGTGAGGTGCTGGCACATACAGAAGTGACCCAGGGTGCCCAGAGCAGCAGTGCCCCTAGAAGTGACCCGAGCTGCCCTGGTGTGCAGGGAGCTGCAGGGCTGGGGGGCTCAGGGTGACCCCAGACTCACCAGAGCAGACTTGCCCACACCTCCTGAACCAAGGACCACCAGCTTGTACTCACGCATGGTGTGGGCTGTGCAGAGAGCAGCGACCTGCAGGGCAGAGAGAGGGCAGAGTTAGAGCACAGGGCTGGGGGCTGCCCTGAAACAGCAGCACCCTGCACCCAGTCCTGCTGAGAGTGAGAATGCCTTCACTGCCAGCCTGGGTTTCATTCTCCTCAACACAAGGCTGAGAATGGCACTCTGACAGCGCCAGGTCAGGGGAAATGGCCACAGCTGGGTCCTGCAGTGCCAGTGAGGAAGAGGATGGACACAGCAGGGACAAACACAGGGGCTGTGCTGGGCACCACGAGCTGTGCCTGTCCTCTGCTTCCTCCGGCAGAGAGGAAGAGGATGGACACAGCAGGGACAGACACAGGGGCTGTGCTGGGCATCATGAGCTGTGCCTGTCCTCTGCTTCCTCAGCCAGAGAGGAAGAGGATGGACACAGCAGGGACAGACACAGAGGCTGTGCTGGGCACCACGAGCTGTGCCTGTCCTCTGCTTCCTCAGCATTTCATGGCCCCAACCAGAGCACGGGACAGGAAAATGAGATCAGAAAGCAGCAAGTGAAGAGGTTTCCCTCTCCCCTCCACCCCCAGCAGGGAGGGATTTAGGTCAGTGCTTTCTCTCTGGAAAAGGTCAGGCCCAGCACACGGCTGCCAAGGCAGAGCTCTGCTCACCCAGCACAGACTCTGCCTTTTTATGGAAATCTCGCAACTCCCTCAAGTCACTACGCAGCAGCAGCAGCAAACTGTGCTGCTCCTCGAGATTCCCTGACTAATAAGGCAAATGACAAAGGCAGTGATAAACACTGGCCAGAGTGTTTACAGAGCAGGCAGGCTGGGCTGTCCCTGCAGCAAACAATGAGCTCAGCAGCGCGCCCCTTCCGCAGGGCTGAGCTTCCTTCCCAAGTAAGGCTGCACACACACACACACGCCAGGCTGGGCAGCCCCCAGCTCAGGCACTGCAAACCAACCCTGCCATGGATTGTGGGCTCCCAGACACAGCCCTGGGAAAGGAAAACCTCCTCCAAGGGCTTTGGTACAGAAATGTACCAGGAGCCTGTGAAGAACAGGGGTGTATTCTGTGTTTTCAGCTGTGCAATGTGGACAACTCCCTGCAGTCCGTGTCTGGAGCTGATGTGATCACTGAACTGGGGCAGGGTCCCTTCTGCCACTGGGACTCCCAAGGGGAAGATGTAAAACAGAGCCCAGAGGAGCCCCGTGTGCTGCTGCTCACCCATCACTGGTCCCAGCTGAACTGGGACCAACAGGAGCTGGGGACCCTCCCCAGACATCCTCCCTTAGCCTGTTCCACGGGCTGGATGTCACCCAGGTATGGGTTAAACAAAAACTCAAACATGCCATGGGCAGCTGGAGAGACACAGATTTCTGTGATCATTCAGCACAACTTTAAACTCATTTTAAGGCAGAATAACAGAAATAAAGGACCTGCCTGTGCTGAGGCTCTGCAGTCACACAGCCAAGGGAAGCTGCCCTTCCCTCCCCAAGCCCTGGGCAGGGAGCAAGGCTCAAGCAATCAGTGCAGCCTCTCACTTTACACACCTGCAGGAGGTTTTTCTCCAACTCTTGAAGCCCATGTGAGCTGCAGCTGCCTAACTGCAAATTGTGAAACCAACTCAAACCAAAAGGGGTTTTCCAGAACTGCCCAAAGGCAGAGCAGGCACGGCTGTGCACTCCAGGACACTGACAACAGCTCTGGCTGAATTCTGGAACTGTGAGCTCTTCTGCTTCACCATTTCCCTAAGAAGTGACATTCACTTCCTTTCTTTCTGAAATCATGATTTTGAATGGGAAGGAGAGGGGAATTCCAATTAACAATTCTTTTCCCCTTGATAATCCCTAGAAATTAAAAGCTGATGCATTTTTTATAAAGCATAAATGCAACTTATTGATCCAGTTTGTCATCACTTCCCTACAGTCCCAAAGAAAACCCAGAAAGCAATCAAGGTAAGGGTTAAATTTAGCTGTGAACTATTTCACTTCTTATTTACAGTAGAAAATACTTGTGGGAAAGTTTAAGCTGGGAGCAGTACAAGACTAACTTCTCATTTCTTCTCTACAGTATTTGCTGATTTTTTTTTTCAGGTGCAACAGGAAACCAAGATCCTGAAAGGCACGAGCCTTACTACTGTAAACCCCACATGCCTTAATTATCTTGTAGCTCTTTCACAAGTATGTTAATGTTATCTGTTTATACAACATGAATAGAGTGCTCAAGAAATTACTATGCTGCATCCCAGCCAACTTTGCATTTGGCAACTGCTGAAGCCCACCTAAATACAGTGAGACACAGCAGCATTCATTTCCATCCAGAGCTCTCTGGAGCAGTCACATGCTGTGAGGGAACAGCTCCATTTCCAAATGGAATTGGACTATGGCTGCTAAGTGTTCTTTGGAGTCAGGAGAAGGGTATGATCACTAAAGAGTGTAGAAAAATTAACTGTAAATGTTGTGAGACTGGTCTCATTAGCTCAGAATGCTGTAGTGCAAAAGTAAAGCAACAGCTGAGTGTGTCTCCTGGCTCCCTTTGGCCAGGCACAGCCCCTGAGCTGCAGCAGGACAAGAGGGGCACAGAGCACGAGTGCCACCCCAGCACTGCCCCAAGCTGCAGCCCCTGTGCCACTCCATGACTCTCCAAACCACCTCCATCACCTGCAGGGCAACAAATCACAGGGTTCTGCATCTGTAATCACCAAAAAACTCCGCTTCAGACACCCGATCCACCGGAATCCACCTGTGCTCTGCATTCTTTAACAGGAGCATCTCTGCTGCTGCCACCAACAGTGCCCAGGCAGAGACAGAAATGGACTCTCCCCACACACAGCAGCCCCAGCTGCTCACAGAGCAGCGCAGGGCTGTGTCCTGGAGCAGACAGAGAGGTGAAAAGCTGCAGACATTTGTGCCAGTATCCAGAGGCAGAGCAGGCACACATCCCTGACCACGGGTGATGCAGACACAGCTGGAGCCCAGCCCGAAGCGTGGCTGCTCCCTTGGCTCACCAGGCCCTCGTGCCCTCTCCAGCTGCAGCAGCCAGGGCTGGCCCAGGCAGGAAGGAGCACACTCGAGGGTATTTCCCAACAGAGCCGGGGGAGGCCCTGGGGACAGAAGGGCTGAGGCCCCTCAGCACAGAAACCTGATGCAAAAGCAAGCTGCTGCTGTTTCTAGAGTTTCAGCAGCTCAGCAAGAAGTTTGTAATTTGGGCAGTGGGGACAGAGAAGCGTGAACCAAACTGAGCAAACACAGCACTGAAAGAGTGAGTGCAAGAACTTCACTTATCAATTACTCACTCCAACAATGTTCACAGAAATTTCATTTAAAATATGATGAGAACACTAAAAAACTCTTACCTTGGCATAAAAGATCTCTCATCAGTGTTAGCAGCTCTACTGAAGGTTCTTCCAGGCTCCCCACAAGGAACTGAAAAAAAGAATAAAAAAAAGGAGTTAATCGTTTTTCAAGTGTCAGCATTTGTGAAGCATCTCTGCAGTGCTTAAGCCAAAGCACTCTGTTCCTGAGGACCTCTCCTCCCCAGAACACTCTGGGACTTCACTTACACCAGACAGACTCAAACTAACCATGTTTGAGGTTGCATCAAGCTCTGCAACACCTACAAAGCACAATCACTTTAGGGAATCCAGCAGGTTTGTGGCAGGGCTGGAACAAGATGAGCTTTAAGGTCCCTCCCAACCCAACCCATTCTGGGATTCTGGGGCAGTCCTGGACTCCCAGCAGCACCATCCCCTGCCCCAGGATCCCGCTGGCTCCTTGCCCAAGAGCTTGAGAAGCTCCAACACTCCAGTCCCCAGTCTTTGCTCAGCAGCAGTGCTGATATTCAGTGATCACAGCACTGGCTGCACCTGCTGCTCTGACAGGGACAGTCCTGCCTTCAGAGCTCCAGCAGTTCATCCTTTCTTTTCAGGGGATTAAAAAAAAGAATCAGTTGCTCCTCTGGAACCATAGGAAGTTTAAATGAAAACCTAGTACCCTGGTTTTCTGAAAATATTCCTTTTTAGCAGCTCTGGAGTCACTTTGGAGTCACAGAAATCAAAATTGTCTCGAAACAGATAACGGAAGCTCTCATAATCCTTGTCAAATATTTTCCCAAGTGTAAGAGAAAGTGAGTCTAGAGGGCAGGGTTATTGGGATATTGGGATGAAATCCTTCCCTGGGAGGGAGGCACAGGGTGGGCAGAGCAGCTGGGGCTGCCCTGGATCCCTGGCAGTGCCCAAGGGCAGGCTGGAGCAGCCTGGGCACAGTGGAAGGGTCCCTGCCATGCCAGGGGGGCACGGCAGGGCTCTGAGCTCCCTTCCACCCCAACCACTCTGGATTTTCTGTGCAGTGCTGCCAGTGGCAGCTCCAGCACTGCACAGACCATGGCTCAGCTGCCCCTGCACCCAAAGAGCACAGCCTGAGTTTAAATGAGGGTGAGAGAAAAGGAACAGAAAGAAGGGAGGCACAGAAAGGAGCAGCACAGAAACCACAGCAGCAGTTCCTAGAGACAGTGTGGGGTGGCATATTGAGGGGCTCTGCTCCTGCACCCCAGCACTGAGGGGCTCTGCTCCTGCACCCCAGCACTGAGGGGCTCTGCTCTCTGCTCAGCCCCAGGAAGATGCACTGGGATACAGGAAGATGTCCTGACAGAGAAAGGCAGGCAGCAAGGGCCACTCACCTGGCTGTAAGGAAGACAAAAGGAATAACTCCTTGCTTGCCCATCACTCACACCTCCCTGTGCCTGGCTTTCACCAGGAAAGCAGAACACTGAACATTTCCAAGGGAAGAGCGACATCAGCACCGTGCCCATCTGGGAGAGCAGCACAGATGTGCTGAAGTGCAGCACCTCACCCCAGGCTGGCAGTGCCACCCCTGTGGCCGTGCCCTTTCCCAGATAGAGGCAGATTCCTGGGCTGCTGCAGCCACGTGTCCTGGTTATTTTTATCCTGGCAGTTCAATGCTGAATCGTGGCTACTATAAACAAACCTGTTTCATTCTCAACTTGGAAATGTTCTCCGTGCCAGTTTTCTTCAGTTACTATAAACTAGGCCATGGAAAGTGGTGGATTTTCTTTTTTTAAAAGTGTCAACTAAACATTGCTCAACACTCTACCAAAACCCCTCCATTACTCAGAGCCATGTTGGCAAAACAAACCCAAACCCAGCACTTGTGCAAGGGGGAGATTTACAGCGATCAAAGCCACACTTGAACTGACAGATTCCCTCCAGAGTAAAAACAAAGAGTCCAAACAAACAGAATGATGGAGCAGCAAAGGCTGGAAACTCCAGGCCAAGGATCTCCCCTTGAACCGGCGCAGCCCCGCTCCTGGCTCTGCCCAAGGACAGCTCCACTCAGCACCTGCTCCCTCATTTGTTCTACACCGTGTTCAGAGGGGTTACATTACTCAAAGATGTCTGAAGCACGTGAAATACCTCCCTAATGCTCACCAAAGCTGTCAGCAATTACACAATGGCTCCAGAGATGTGCAGGGAACAGGGATGTGCACCCCAAAGGAAAGGGGGCTTGTGGAAATCCCACAGCTGGGAAAAGGGATGTGCACCCCAAAGGGGGCTTGTGGAAATCCCACAGCTCAGGAACAGGGGTGTGCATCCCAAAGGAAAGGGGGCTTGTGGAAATCCCACAGCTCAGGAACAGGGATGTGCATCCCAAAGGAAAGGGGGCTTGTGGAAATCCCACAGCTCAGGAACAGGGGTGTGCATCCCAAAGGAAAGGGGCTTGTGGAAATCCCACAGCTCAGGAACAGGGGTGTGCACCCCAAAGGAAAGGGGCTTGTGGAAATCCCACAGCTGGGAACAGGGGTGTGCACCCCAAAGGATCAAGGGGCTTGGCTGGGAATCCCACACTCCTTAGCAGATACCACCCCTGAACAACAGCAAGGCAAATAGAGATTACCCTGCTAGTTAGCAAGGAGTGTGTTTAATTAATACAAATCACTGCCATGGACTCACTTGTTCACAAAACTTTCACAAAACCTTCTCCAAGGCAGTCAGAGTCCCTGCCTTCAGGGCACAGGGAAAACCTCCTCCACCTTTCCTGCGGCTGCCAACTCCAGAAAAAGGAGAGGGAAGAGAAAAACAAAAGACTAAAAGACCAGACTAAGCAGAAAGCAGGACTCCAATGTGACTTCAAAAGCACAGTTTGACAAACTTCCGCTCACAGACTCTGCATTTATTCCTTGCTCATTATCACTGCGGTCTCTGACACCAAAGCAAGTGTGTTTTAGGTACTAACATTACATAAGAGGTAACATTTTATAATTTGTGCCAGAAATCTCAGCTTCAGTTTGGTAATTTTAACACCAAAATCATTATCATTTCCACTGCCTGCTTTCAGCATCAAATCAAACACCAATCAAGGCAGCAAAGGTATAATCAGCCATGCACAAGCCTGCTGTGGGGTGAGTGATGACCCCACTGAGGTGCATTCCTGATGCTGGAACATGCAGGCTGTCCCTTGTCCAAACCATCAGTAACCCAGGTGTAAATGTATTTTCCTTTCGTTTTTCAGGTAACAAATAACCCCAAAAAGATCCAGCAAGAAGCACACACAGAAAATGAAGCTGGTGACAAGCCAAACAATCAAACAGGTATGCGAGAGCACAGAACACTGGCCAGAGGTGTTACCTGGAGAGCTCCATCAGAAAAGGCAATAGAGCAGCTCTCAAATCCCGCATCCATCCCCAAAACTGCCAGCCCAGGTGTGTGCAGCTCAGAGCCACATCCCAACCACCACTTTCTGCATCACCCCACACCTCCTGCAGCCTGGCAGGCTCCTGAGCCAGGGCCATAAAGGCTGGGCAGAGAGTAAAGTCCTCCAGCAGCAGAGCCTGGGCTGGGCTGGAGCTCCAGCAAATTAACTGCAGCCCACACAAACACGGCACAGAGACAAACTCCTTGGAAAACAGCAATAATTCTGTCATGGGAAATAGTCATTTTGTGCACAAACACTCTGGGATTGATCCTCCTCAGCCTGTAATCTTTTGTGCAATCGGCCTCACGCTGAACCTGCAATTTCAAATAACATAACGTTAACTTCTATGGAAGTGGCTGCCTAATTATTCACTGGAAATTGCTCTGCTATAGAAGCTCTCCAGGCAAGGAACAAGGGCTCTGGGCAGCTAAAGCCTGCCGTGCTGAAACGGCTAATTTATTTTTTGTCCTATTGCTCTGCACTTGCAGAAAGTTGCGAGGGACATGTGCCAGCCAGACAAAGGCAGGGGAAAGGAAGCCAGCAGCACAACCCAGAGCCCAACACACTCTGCATCCCCAAATTAGAACAAAGCCCTACGTCAGGGGCTGGAGCTGGCAGCTCCCCTCCAGCCAGACTGCAGCACTCTGCAAATGAATGCCAACCAGAGCTGCAGGCAGGGCACAGCACCGGGCACAACAAGGCAAACATGCTGCTCAATTCCCAGTATCTGGAACGGTTTGAGAGCAGGGATGGCAGGGACTGGGAGGGATGGCAGGGACAGGGAGGGCACAGCTCCTCCCAAGCAGCACCACGGCCGCATTCACCATTTCTCCTTTTCCATGCAGCCCCACTGGAGCAGCTCAGCAGAGGGCTGTACACCATTCAGAGGAGTGCTCCACAGCTTTTTTTGGAAGAAAAAATAAAAAAACACTTCCTTTCCCCCTTCCTCATCAGGCAAAGACGTAAACATTAAAGGGCAAATCTGCCATTAGGCACAGCAGCCGCTCAGGGCACTTCCTCCTTTTGCTGCCTATCACATCCACAACTTGCCACTGATTTTTAAACCCTGTAAAGTTTTTCATTCCTCTCCGTTTGCTTTAGTGGAAAAATATTCTGACCTTTTATAAAACAGATTAAATTCCAGACAGACCTGAGGAGGCTCAGTGGTAGCAAAGACCAGCTCCATTCTACTTGGAAGGAATAATTAGTTGTGCTGATAGTAGCTTGGCAACATTCGCCACTATTCTTCCTGGTTTATATAATTAAGAGTAAATAAGTGACATGAGGTAGATAGATTGCCACTGAAAGTTCAGCCTGCACTTTAATTATTTTATTTCTGCAGTAGTAGTGACGAGACATTGGCCATAAAGCCCAGTCTGAGCTTACTTGGTCTCCAGCATAAAAAATATAATAGAGAGAAGCTTCCAGGCCACTAAGGGTTCTTTGAAACCTCTCAGTGAAGTTGGAGAGGTTCAAACTGCTCTTCCCATGTATTTCAAGCTGACAGTGGGTAGGTTAAGATTGGGTATTGGGAATTAAGTCTTTACCCAAAGCGCAGTGAGGCCCTGGCACGGAGCAGCTGTGGCTGCCCTGGAGCCCTGGCAGTGCCCAAGGCCAGGCTGGACACTGGGACAGGGGAAGGTGTCCTTGCCATGGCACTGGATGGGCTTTAAGGTCCTTCCACCCCAAACCATTCCATGATTCTATGATTCACACCCACCAGTGATAAATCCCAACACCAAGCCTCTAAACATGGGGCACATCCCAGCCCTTCAGGACACCGGGCTAACTCACAAATCCCAGAAAATACTGAGATTCTTTAAATCTGCCTGGCCCAGCTGCAATAATGTGTGTTTGCACACTGGCTGTGACCGTGCAGCCCGTTCTAAAGGTCAGCTCTGCATGTGCAGCCCAGAGGTTTTCACTTGCCACAAGCAACCAACCCCCATTCCCACGCAATTAAACGCCTCTTTTAACAACAATTTCCACAATGAAAAGCCCCACTGACCATATGGCCGCTTATTAATACTACATTTGTTTATCAGTTTAAATAAACCCCCTGCAGCAATGAGCATCCGTGTAATGAGGACTTACACACAGCTCACAAGGGATGTTCTGGCACTGCCAAGTGGGACTGCACCTCCCCAATGCTTTTCAGGGCAGATTTCAAGGCTTGATAGGAACCTGAATGGCACTGAGTGCACAGAATTAACTGCAAATAGAGGGGAAAGTAACAGTTTCATTACGTTTCGTAAAGAAATTAAGTTATTTAATGTGGTGCTTAATCCTCCAGTATTTAGCTCAGCCTCTTAATGCTGCTTCCTGGAACCTTGGGCCAGAGAGGGGGTGGAAACTGAATTTTCTTCTACAGCGAAAATGAAACTTTCTTCTGTGTGAAGGTTTTAACTGAAGGAATATTCAGACAGTTATTAACACTTCAGTGCCAGAGCAAGAGCTTCGAGGCCAGAGGGGTTTTAACCAAACTGCCAGGCCTGGCCTCTGCACCAGGGCTTCTCTCAAGTTTCTTAATCCTCCTGAACCTGCTTAAAAGGGCAAAACTCCTTTGACAATTCATCCTGGAACTTCCTTTTTGGTGAATAAAAGGTGACATTAAAGGAAACAGCTCTGGTAGTTTAATCAGTTTTATACGAGCCATTTCAGTATTTATAGGTCAAGCTTGATTACCACCAAAACAGACAATTACAGAGCAGCCTTTAACCAGCAGCAAGGCCAGGGCTGGGCAGCACAGGGGCTGGATCTGACTCACAGGAAGGGAGGGCACATCCCACCCTGAGCAGCACTGGCAGCAGCCTCTCCTTCCCTGCACCTCAGCAACACCACTCAAACAGCAACCACAGGAGCCTTATCTTAGGATGTGCCTTTGAAATGATAGGGCAAAAGGGAAAAAAATCCTCTCTCCCACATTAGAATGTGAATTTGTCAAATACACAGCCTGGGGACAGGTTCTGCACTCTGCAGGACCTGGGCACACAGCTCACTTCATCTGAGTGTACATTGCCATCTCCACACGTTCTGTGCCTTCCTCGTGGTGAGAACACCTTCCACCAAATTAAAAACTTCCTCTCATCTGTTTTCTGGAGTAAATCTGCAAACAGAGCATCAAGTGTCAACTAAACATTGCTCACCACCAACCCATGCCCTCAGCACAGTGCTACCAACCACGGTTTTAAAAAGTTCCCAAATCTATTTCAACTTCCACCCATGGAGATGCAGGGGATGTGAACCTGGCATGAAAAGGACAAGGGAGTTACAGCCTGAACAGGACAAGGGGAGTTACAGCCTGAACAGGACAAGGGGAGTTACAGCATGAACAGGACAAGGGGAGTTAGTTACAGCATGAACAGGACACGGGGAGCTACAGCACGAACAGGACAAGGGGAGTTACAACAAGGGGAGCTACAGCATGAACAGGACAAGGGGAGTTACAGCATGAACAGGACAAGGGGAGTTACAGCATGAACAGGACAAGGGGAGTTACAACAAGGGGAGCTACAGCACGAACAGGACAAGGGGAGTTACAGCACCCAGCTCTGCACACACAGTTTCATCCTCCTGACACCTGCTAAGCCACCCAGCTCCAGTTTCCTCTGCTGCTGAATGGATTTGGACTCAACGCTGTGTTTGTGACAAGGGTTTGGGCAAACAGCTCATTTAATACAGGCTGCAAAGTACTGGAATTACAGAAAAAAGGACAAGACCCACTTTCTCAGAATCACACCACCGAGGAAAGTGCCCTGGAGCATTACAACATCTGTTTGATCATTTCAAATGGGATTCCTGAAAAAGCCCTGACTGCATTCTAGTGATCAATACGCCAATGCAGTGTATTCACAAAACAAGGCAAAGCCATAATAATACTGTAACCTCCACAACTTCATAAGTGATCTGATGAGTTAAGAGCCCTAAATGCATAAATATTTCATGAGAAAGGCTGTCTGGAACCACTTCAGTCTGTATCTTTAATCATAATGTTATTTTCAGCTACAATTAGTGTTATAATCGAAAGCAGAAAGCAACAATTGGCTAAATTTATTTTATCTTCACCCATATTTACTTCATAAATCCAGCAAGTTTTCTGTTCTTCAGGCCTGATACCCAGTAACTGTTGCTCAGCACAGGACTGACAAACACATCAAATCTCAGGGTAAAGCAAGATGTGCTGGAATGAGACTGTTACACAAAAAAAAGGAGAATTGCACCAGAAATAGCCTTACCCAGTGAACTATGAGTTACTTTTAACTATCACGTGGTGAGTGGCATATAAAAAGATATTATTCTGCATGTCAGCTGTCTGTAATCAAAGTTTTCCTCTTCTCAGCCGCCCCTCCCTACCACTTCAAGTTTATTTGCATGAGAGAAAAGCATATTGCATAGAAATACAACATAAAAGGCACTGCATCCAGTGCATGCAGCTGAAGCGCTCCTCCCACGTCCTCGCTGCTTTCCAGACCCAGGGTCTATTTCCAGGTTACAACGTGGGAAATGCCAGATTGCACAGGGATTCCTGCTGGGACACACGGAGCTGCAGCAGGGCAGGAGCAGCCCCAGCGATGCTCAGAGCAGCCTCCACTGCCCTCGGCTCACACGCAATGAATGCCCCACTCCAACATGACAAGCTCACATTTTTGCAGCATTACAACACTGCAGAACACAACATCATTGAATCCAACAAATATTTCCACTAAAAAAACCCCCAAAACATTCCAGCCAGCCTTGAATGTGCAGTCACTGACCAGGGAAATGCAAGGAAATGCAAGTGTCTGTTTTCCTGCAATGCTCCAGCAAGCAGCAGTTATGCAACACAGCCCATTGACAAGCACGCTCCCAGGTGCAGAACATTCCCAAAAAGCAGGGCTCTGACAAAGCACCAATTCCCATCACAGAAATGCCCACCCTGCTTGTTACATGGAGCACATTTCTGAGTGCATTCTGCCTCACTGAAGCCATGAACAAAGATTTGTTTCAGCCCCAACACAGCCACTGCTGCGGGCACATCCAGACCTCCTGCTTCAGTGCCCCAGATGGATTTAAGCATTTCCCATCTTATCAATATTCACAATAAATAACAAACCACAATGCCTCGGGCCACCTGCTCAACAGGACTGCCACCGCCTGGCTCCCCACATTTTGAGTTAAACAAAGTCAAAGAGGTGAAAGAGCAAAGCCAGCCACCTGCAGCCACGGGCTGTGAGCAGCCCTGGAGATTCATTTTTGCCTGTTTTTCCTGTTACCTGTTTCTCCCTGGAGATTCCTTTTGGGCCGTTTTTCCTGTTACCTGTTTATTCTCTGGTATAAAAGCCCAATGCAGGGTCAGGGTCCCCCTCAGACTGATGATTTGTTCACCAAAAGAAAGCAACCAGCAGTTTCCAAGGCATAACAAGCCTGCTTTTGTCAGCATCTGGACTTCCCAACAAAAAGATCCAATGGGTGCCTTTCCTGGGTTCGGGTGAAGCCAGGGCAGCTGCAGTGAGGAAGTGCCTGTTCAGGTATAGCAGGTATTTCCCAACTGCCAATACCTGCTGGAGCACACATCAAAACATCAAAACACCGTCTTTATGTGGCCACCCGACCTGCTCCAGCAGCTGACAGCTGGGAAAGAGCCCCAGCCCTGCCCTGGGCCCTGCTGCCACAGAGAAACAGAACCAGGCAGTCCTGAGCTCACCCTCACGCAGGGCTTTGAGCACAGCCTGCAATACAGAAGTTACAGACCCAAAGTGACTGGGGATCCAGCGAGGGATGGGTCCTGGTGTCCCATTTTCTCCCACACACACCCCTGAGGATCTTCCCACAGCACATGAATGCAATTTGAGTTTAAACACAGCATTTCTGATCAGGAATGTAACACTCAGTTCCTCCTCCTTGAGCACCGCCCTTCTTCCCACAGCCTCCTCATTTCAATACTGTTAAATGGCTTTCTCTACACAACTTCATTACTGCAGCATTTGCAAGGGAAGAAGGGATCTCTCAGGAACCAGTTCCTGTCCCTCTGCAGATCAAAACTTGTTTCACAGCAGACCTGGGAGTGAAATGGCACCAGAGGTGCAGCACAGAGTGCTCCAGTGTAAAAACCTGGTACCAGGAGCTGAGCAGGCCCACGTGTGTCCTGACTGATGCTCTGCTCTCACTGGGTCCCTTTTCTTCAGAGGGGAGCTCAGAAAACAGGCACTAATTAACAAAATTATGCTATCACAGGAAATAACAGGAAGCTTCTCATAATGAGCCATTTAGCTCTGAAGGGTTTCAGTCAGACATGTCAAACCAGCTCACAGAGGATGTCAACAGGCACCAGCACACAGCCAGCTGAAAAACAACCAGCACAGACCCTCAATCTGCTGCAGGAGAGAGGCAGCTCCAGGTAGCTCCCATGAACACAGGTTGGTCCTTGCAGGTAACAGCCTGGTACCTCTGAGACCCAGTGTCACCTCTCTGGAACATTCTGGCACCAGAATGAGACACAGGGCACGCTCCTGCCAGCTGTCCCAGCCCAGCAGAGCCACCACAGCACCCTGCTGCAGCACCAGGCTGAAGGAAGGACACTGCCCTGCTCAGGCCTGGCAGGAGCTGCAGGTTCCTCTCTCTCCTCCACCAGCAGTGCTACTGGCACAATTACCCTGTATATTCTTCACACCCCTTTAATCCTTTTTCCTCGGCTGTCACAGTCCAACAGGGCTCCACTCACCCAGCAGTGATGGTTTTCACTCCAATGTTCCTGCTGGAGACCCTGAACTGCATCAGCTGGGTTCCCACTGGGCTCTGGCTGCCAGCAGGTTCTGATGCTCCACAATAAAGGTTCCACAATGGGAAACAGAGGATTCGGTGTCTGCCTTGCCTTGCTCCCCTCCCAGGGGTGGGTAACCCACACAGCTCCATCCCACCACCTGCACTGAAACCTCCTGAGCCTTCCAGGAGCTGCAGGGAGCCCACGGCAAGGATGGAGAGGGACTGTTCACATCTCACACAAGGTCTGACATCTGAGACAGGCTGGACCAAGCAGGAGGGCTCAGCAGGATGAACAGCTCTTTCTTGTTTCAAAGAGACTTTGGGACATCCTTACTTGTCTCTGCCATTAGGTGTCATGTTTCCAGCAGCAGCAACTTTCCTGAAGAGCAAACACAAATGCCTACAGGAAAATTTCACCCTGGGATTTAGAAGCATCCTTTTAAGAAGACGCTTTCATTAAAATTCAAATAAATAACTACTTCAGCGCTCAACATAAAATGAACTGAGGCCATACTTTAACCACCATCCTCACTACCGCATCTTCAAAAAATAACCCAACAACTCCTGAAATCAAGGCAAAAAAATCCAAACAGCACCCTCGGGCTTGACCAAGTTTTAAAAGTTGTGTCTCTCTTGAATCTGCTTCTGCCAAATTAAATACAAAAAGTTATAAGAAGCGACTGATGTTCAACACTAATGTGGCTCATCAGAAATGAAAAGAAAGTGATAAAATAGGAAGTCTCCCATATTACCCTAAAACCCAGAGTTTTGATCGGGATCCACAGCCAGAGCCAGCTAAGCTGATTTTGGCAAGGCTGAAAGTCACACCGGATCAAGGATAATTCTGAACTTCAAACAGCTACACATAAAAAACACTTCAAATATAAAGCCTAAAGGTTTGAACTTATGTATGTTCAAAAGATACACTTTGTTTTCTCCAGGAAAACAGATAACAGGTTCCTGTTGTCAGAGCATTAGGATTCCTCTTGAAGATGATTTTTTAACGTCTGCAGAGCTGCACAGAAGCAATCTGTTCTCTAAACACTGAGCACGAGTTCAAAGTGCCACCAAGTGCGCTGTGCACGTGCAGGGTACGAGAAAAAGCACTGCAATATAAAGTACAAACAAATGCTTGGAGTTGTTTATGCCCAGGACGATGATTCAATATACAATTAAAACTTTAATGTTCAAGTACATCCACATGTCACCCTCCTGCCATTTAATTACTTTTCAGTTTTTTTAAGAACAGTCCTCAAACTGGCTGAGCAGCCACCAAATGCATCACCAATAACTCATGTCTGTATATTTGCAACTTATGGCTCCAAATATAAACTGCTCCAACGCTCTGTGTAAACACGAGCCTCCAAACAAAAGCATTAACCTGTCACTGGACTTATGCTGTGCGAGTAATTCAGCCCGGTTGGCAGGAGATCCTCTCAAACCTCCAGCAAAGCTACTTACCCTGAAAAGAGCCACGCCAGGGCCAGGACACGTGATGGCAGGATCCTTCCTGGGAGCCCTGGAGTGCCAGCCTGGCTGGGACAGTGCTGGGACTGGGCTGGCACCGAGGGTCCCCCAGCCCTGCAGTGCTGGGAATCACCAGCACAGGCTGCCCCACAACTGCTGGGCATCCCCTGGCATAGGCTGCCCTACAGTGCTGGGCATCATCCCCAGGACCAGGCTGTGAGCAGGAGCTGGGCATCATCCCCAGCACTGGCTGGGAGCAGGAGCTGGGCATCATCCCCAGGACTAGACTGTGAGCAGGAGCTGGGCATCATCCCCAGGACTAGACTGTGAGCAGGAGCTGGGCATCCCCAGGACCAGGCTGTGAGCAGGAGCTGGGCATCATCCCCAATACAGGCTGCCCTGCAGTGCTGGGCATCCCCAGGACCAGGCTGTGAGCAGGAGCTGGGCATCATCCCCAATACAGGCTGCCCTGCAGTGCTGGGCATCCCCAGGACCAGGCTGTGAGCAGGAGCTGGGCATCATCCCCAATACAGGCTGCCCTGCAGTGCTGGGC
>JAWWMS010000114.1:6353176-6364699 GCA_035048045.1 Chlorospingus semifuscus | reverse complement strand
ACCTTGGAACCTCAATCTTGGAATCCCAACCTTGGAACCCCAACCTTGGAACCCCAACCTTGGAACCCCAACCTTGGTGCCCCAACCTTTGAACCCCGGCCTTGGAGCCCCAACCTCGGAACCCCAACCTTGGAACCCCAACCTTGGAACCCGACCTTGGAACCCCAACCTTGGAACCTCAACCTTAGAACCCCAACCTCAGAACCCCAGCCTTGGAACCCGACCTTGGAACCCCAACCTTGGTGCCCCAACCTTTGAACCCTGGCCTTGGAGCCCCAACCTTGGAGCCCCGACCCTGGAACCCCAACCTCGGAATCCCAACCTTGGTGCCCCAACCTTGGAGCCCCAGCCTTGGAGCCCCAGCCTTGGAGCCCCGACCCTGGAACCTCAGTCTTGGAACCCCAACCTTGGAACCCCAACCTTGGAACCTCAGTCTTGGAACCCCAACCTTGGAACCCCAACCTTGGAACCCCAACCTTGGAACCTCAATCTTGGAATCCCAACCTTGGAACCCCAACCTTGGAACCCCAACCTTGGAACCCCAACCTTGGAACCTCAATCTTGGAATCCCAACCCTGGAACCCCAACCTGCCCCAAACCTCCGCTCGCTGCCCCAGCCCCGCTCCCGCCTCGGGCCGGTCACACCGGGCTGCTCCTCCCTGCAGGGATATTCAATGGCTCTGGCAGCTGTAAATCCCCCAGCCCCGTGTTCCCTGAGCCTGGGGCTGGGGAGGGCAGCGGGAGAGGTGCCCCAAGTGAGGATGCAGGGCCCGAGGAAGGGATGCTGCAGCCCAGGGCACAGGGAAAGCCCTGTCCGTGCCGGGACAGCAGAGGGCACAGCTCATCCTCCTCCGGGGACACAGGAGTCACAGCAGCCGGGCTCTGTCATGGTTAGCACAGGAAACAGATGCTGCCTGCTGAGGAAGCACCTGAGGAGCATCAGAGCACCTTGTGCCCGCCCCGGCAGGAACCTGGAGGGAACAGGGGGTGCTGGCTGGAACCCCCCGATCCGGCCCCAGCTGGGCTCGGGGGCATCGCCCTCGCACACAGTGTCCCCACGGAAAAGCACCTGCCTTGGAGGGAAAGGCATGGGCAGAGGCAGAGCTGTTAAATCCGAGCTGCAGGCGCAGATCCGTGAGTCCCTGGGCAGGGGCTGCTCCATCCTCTGGCTCCAGCTCCGGCTGTCCGGTCCAGCCAGGCCAGGGAGGAGCCTCTGCCCCAGCACCTGCCCTCTGCCTCAGCAACTTGCCTTTCTTTCTCGTTATCCTGCTCTGATTTGATTGGGAATTAATTTTCCCCCAGGTCAAGTCTGTTTTCCCCATGTTGGTAACAGCAGAGTTACTTCTCCCCATCCTTACCTTCATCCTTTGGTTTTTAAATGCAGCCCCTTCACCACCCCGCAGCTCAGCTGCCTCAGAGTGACAGTGAGGGACAGAGTCACTGCATCCCCGAGCTGCCTCAGAGTGACAGTGAGGGACAGAGTCACTGCATCCCCGAGCTGCCTCAGAGTGACAGTGAGGGACATTCACTGCATCCCCGAGCTGCCTCAGAGTGACAGTGAGGGACAGATTCACTGCACTGATAAGTGCCCGAGCTGCCTCAGTGTGACAGTGAGGGACAGAGTCACTGCATCCCCGAGCTGCCTCAGAGTGACTGACAGTGAGGGACAGATTCACTGCACTGATAAGTGGCCGAGCAGCATGACAGTGACAGCGAGATGCAGCTGCACTGATAAGTGGCTGCTTTGCAGCAACTGCTGTTGCCACTTTTGCACCTCCAAAAGGGCTTGAAAGAGGAACCTGAGGAACGATTTCTTTATAAGTTGCTGGTAAGGACTGTGGGAGGACAGTTCTCCCTTCCACACGGCTTCCCAAGGCACTGTGCTGGCTCGAGGCTGCTGGAGGGATGCAGTGAGCTCCAGAGGGGTCTGCAGAGAGGGGAACAGCTCCTGGTGCTGAGATACCAGCAGGTATCTGATTTGCTGCCCGGGTGCTGAGGTCATGAGATAGCACAGAGGTGTGGGTGTCTGTCAGAGCCCCGGAACAGGCGAGCACAGCCCGAGGATCCCAGCGTGGCCGTCGATGCTGTCACGTTGCTGCAGCTGCAGAGCCCAGGATGCCCAACAGCAGCCTGGCCCTGAGCAGCCTGGACGGGATCTACATCGGCACCGAGTGCCTGCTGGCCCTGTCTGCCACGCTGGGCAATGCCCTGGTGGTCTGGGCCGTGAGGCTGAACGCGGCTTTCCAGAACACCACGCTCTATTTCATCGCCTCCCTGGCGCTGGCCGACGCCGCCATGGGGCTGCTGGTGATGCCCCTGGCCATCGTGGTGAGCCTGGGCACGGCCATGCCCACCTACGGCTGCCTCTTCATGTGCTGCCTGATGCTGGTGTTCAGCAACGCCTCCATCCTGTCCCTGCTGGCCATCGCCATCGACAGGTACCTGCGGGTGAAGCTGCCCACCAGGTGAGGCTGCCCCACCCCGCCTCCTCTGCCCTCCTTTCCAACCTTCCATTACTGTAAAATGGATGCTTGTGCCTCAGAGCCCACCTGGGACGGGCTCTCCAGAGAGCTGGGGGTGCTCATGGAGCAGTTTCTCATGAGGTGGATAACGATCAGAGTGCGGTCACAGGATGCATCTGTGGGCAGAGTGTTATATTTTTCAGCACTTTTGGTAATTGCACAGGATGCTGAGTGTGTTATAGGGTTTTTTTTTAGGTTTCTGATGCTTGTCTTTTAAATAAAATTCCTTTTAGTATTCGCTGAAAATACAAAAGTGGTAACAAACTTATTAACAGTTAACTCAGTGTTAATTGGTCTCACTCACTGTTTACATTTAAATGAAAAGTACACAAGCTAGAAAAGCAAAGCATAACCTCAAGCATCCAAGAAGTCATGTTTTATAATGGGAAAGGACCTGTGGAGCTGAAGAATTAATTTTAGCCCTACAAATGGCATAAGCCAAATAAAAAGAGGAAGGTACACCCAAGGAAGCCAAGAAATGAGATAGGACTTCCAAGAGCAGCAAAGCAATATCCTGGCAAGAGGAGAACTAGGATCATAATGAAACAAGAAATAAAATAGGTTAAACATCCAATTTTAAACAAGGGAACTTAAGCACAGTTCCTACTGATGCTGCAAATGAAGAGGTGGGGCTTGTCTCAAGATAAAATTTGGGTTCCCCACAAAAAACATTAATGCCTAATTTTCTAACAATAATCCTGCAGTACCTGAACAGGTGAGTTCATCCCTAACTACCTTGAAACGCTTCTCTTTAACATGACCTGGGATTTCTTCCCCTACAGATATAAAACAATCACCACAGAGAGGAGAGTGTGGTGGGCCCTGGGGCTGTGCTGGTGCCTGTCCCTGCTGGGAGGGCTGGTCCCCATGTTTGGCTGGAACAAGGCAGGCCCCAGGAGCTCCAGCTTCCTGCGCTGCAGGTTCATCTCCGTGATGAGGATGGATTACATGGTGTATTTCTGCTTCTTCCTGTGGACCCTCGTGCCCCTGCTCATCATGTGTGCTCTGTATGCCGAGATCTTCTACATCATCCGCACCAAGCTCAGCCAAGGAGTCAGAGGGGCTGGGGCTTTCTATGGCCACGAGTTCAGGGCAGCCAAGTCTCTTGCCCTTGTCCTCCTCCTGTTTGCAATCTCCTGGCTGCCTCTGTGCACTATAAACTGTGTTTTCTATTTTCACCCTGACTCTCAGATCCCCCCATATTTGATTTACTTGGCAATCCTCTTATCCCATGCCAATTCTGTCATGAACCCCATTGTCTATGCCTACAAGATAAAGAAGTTCAGAACCACATACCTTTTCATTTTAAGGACTTACATCCTGTGCAAAAAACCAGAGCCAGCTCTTGCAGAGCAAACAACAGACCCAGAGTCATAAACAGAGGCTGAAGCAGCCAGTGAGCACCAGAGCATTGATAAAGCACCTGGCTTTGCCAAGAAACTCCTGGGAAATGCAGCAACCGGTGGATCTGAGGCTGCTCTACAGCTCCATGTGAATATATGTCTTTATGTAATATAATTTCTAAACACAGAAGATGGAAACTTTTTCTGATTGGGGGTTTTGGGTTTTTTTAACATGAGGATTGGATGAGTTGATTGAAAAACAGGATAAGTTCTTTGCTGTTCATAATCCAGCAGCTCACAAGCTCACTGACCATTCTTGTCTGTCCATTCAGACTAAACTTGAGTCTGACCAGCTTGTGCTTCAGCCAGTGTTGTCACGTTTTCATGAGTAATAATAAAGAGTAGATGGATTTTATATTAATTCTGCCTGCTGAGTCCTCCCATGGCCAAAAAAAACCTGCTCAGTTCCAGTCGATGTCCTGCCTGGGATGGCTCAGAAGTGGCAGCAATTGTTACACCACAGCTGGCACTACCCATGGTTAGGGAACATGGGTCAGAGTGAAAAGAGGTTGTTAAAGGCCAGGCTCTTTTCTTTCTCCATCTCCAAATAACGGAGCCGGGGCCCTGCTGGGTGTGCGGGGCCGGAGCAGCCGAGCCCTGCTCGGTGTGCGGGGCCGGAGCAGCTCCAGCCCTGCTGGGTGTGCGGGGCCGGAGCAGCTCCAGCCCTGCTCGGTGTGCGGGGCCGGAGCAGCTCCAGCCCTGCTCGGTGTGCGGGGCCGGAGCAGCTCCAGCCCTGCTGGGTGTGCGGGGCCGGAGCAGCGCAGGGCACCCAGGCAGCTCCAGCCCAGGCTGCTGCTGCCATCAGGTGGCACCTCCAGCCCTGCTCTGACACCGCCAGCCCCGCAAAATCACCCATGCACAGGGAACGATTTTCACACTACTTAGAACACCGTGGGTGATAATACCTGCATGAACATTCCCAGGGATTTTGGTTGTCACTCTGTGATTGTGCATTTCCTTCATGGGAGCCAACTAGGAAGCAGAGATTTGCATCCAAATGTTTCATGATCATCACTTCAATAACAGAAAATAACTAAGCAGAACATTTGGCAATCAAAAAAAAAATACAGAAAATGTTGGAGTTGGTGACAGAAAAGGGAAACACGAGGGCACAGATATGGATAGATGCAGAGAAACATTTTCATTTCTCACGTCTCTCTGGTGGTTCTCACAAACGGAAACTTTAAAGGGCAGGGAGATTTCTACAGATGAGGAAATCCTGTATAGAAACTCCATTTGCCCACAGCCGTTGGCAGCCAGTTTGAACAGGAGACAATTTCCTGTTGTAACTACAGAAGAGCTGTGTTACAGAGGGCATGGGGGCATTCCCAGGGCATTCCTTCGGTGTAACATCCTCGTGGCTTTTGATGTCCAGAAAATGGGATCGTTTTTATTCCATTTGGAGCTTCCTCATCACACAGGCAGTGGTGTCCTGCCCCGCTGGAAGACCAGAGTGCTGTAGGTCACTTCATTCTGAGGATGTGAGAGAAGCCACAGACATTAGAGGATGCATGAACACTGCATGTCAGCAGGGATTTCCCACTTGTGACTTGTCCTCAACACCACATCCCATTAGCAGCCTGTCCCTGCATGGGAAATTGCTAAATGCTGGTTCATCGCACTGGCCAGGCTGGCTCAGGGTAAAGTCTCCTTTAGGGGCTTCCAAAGAATTCATATCACAGAGGAAAACTGCAGAAACGCTCCCCCTTTAAAAAGATTTCTCCTAAGCTGCCTCATCAGTGGTTGAGCCCCAGAACCCCCGAAGTTGTCAAAAGAACTGCTGAGTGACAGTTGAGTCTCAAAGGTGACTTATCTCCCTCCCACCCCAAATTAATATTTACCACACTATCAAGAATGTGAAATATCTGCATAAAGCATTAGAAATGACAGTTGTGACATTTACCTGGGTGTTCCTAACAGATTCCTCAGCTGCCATCTGGGAGAAAGTTTCCTCTTGTAAATTTTGGTGGCATCTTTTAGACCCTAGGAAGGAAAGGGATCCCAGTCTCAGGTGTTTGCAAGGGAGGCTGCAGAGGGTGACAGACAGGTGATTTGTAACCTCTGGCACACACCTGCACAGCTAAGTGGCACTTTGGGCTGCCCAGTCCCTGCCCACCTGTTGGAAGTGGCCAGGATGAATTCAGTGCAGCCAGGATTAGGATGAGAAAAGCCCACAACCAACAGAAACCCCCAGAACTCATCAGTGGCAAAGTTAATTCTTTCCTGAAAACACCACTGGGACAATTCATGAGGAGTTACTGCCAGGGGTGAGCTGTTCACCAACACACAATTATTCAAGGCAGACATTGTTTGAGCCACTTTCCAAGTAACTTCTGCAGCCACCATCAGTCTGCTGCTATGCCCTCGAGTGTGTCACTCACTTTTCCTGAAGAGGAAGATGATTGCAAAAACCAGGACAGTCAGGAGGATGCCAGAGATGAAGGCCAGCGACATGTACATTATTTCATAGCTGTTGATACACAGGAAATCCTGTCAGAATCCCCAGTTTCAGCAGAGGATTGAAGCACCAGCAGTGCTCAAATTCACCAAACTTTATGGAGTGTAACATTTATCCCCAGCCCCATGAGACTAAGGTGTGTGTCTGCACTGAGCATCTCTAGGAACACCCATAGGGAGCAGGCAATTCTAACCAAACTTAAACCCCCCAAGATGTTAAATATGTGATATAGAAGCCTTCCCTTGCAGAAGGAGGCTCCAGTCTCAGGGAACTCTGGGCTTGAAATCAGGAAATAAAGGTGCAGTATTTACTTATTAATCCCACATCTGACTTCTGCAGCTCTGAAATCATCTGTAGGGGTGTGGGCAGTGGTGGGGACAGTGACAGTAGGGCAAATGGGTCCTGGTGCAACTGCAATAGAAAAAAAAAATAAGGTTGTTTTAGAATGTGCAAATTTCTCCAGCAGAGCTACAAGCAACTAGAAGCACATGGGGGGCTGTGTCTGTGCAGTCTGTCTGAAAGTGGAACCAGCAGACAGGAAAATTCTGCTGCTCAGATGGTGACTGTGGCAGGCAGCCCATGGCAGCCATGCAGCTCTTCCCCAAACACCCCCAGGGCTGAGCCCCCCCAGAGCAGGACACCACCTCAGTCAGCAACACTGCAGCTAAGGAAATTCCTTAAAATATAAAATACCTGCAGCTTCTTTTGAGGAAAAGCCTCCCATTTTCTCAGAGCATTAACTGACGGGAAGAGAAGCTGAAAAAAAGGCAAAGAGTTATATTTATACACACATACACATAAGCAAAACAAATTTGTTATCCTCTTCTAACTCAAAAGACTTGACTTAGTTTTTTATCCATTTCTTGGAAATCTTGTAGAAGTGGCACAAAGCCACTCAAACCTGGCAGTTCCTCAGCCCCTGTGTCTTGTTCCTGTACACAGAGTTCACTGCTCCCTGCCGGGCACAGTGCCTTCTTCACCCAGAAAATGGAGGATATTTAATAACTAAAAAGCACCTACAGGATTATTTTCGCAGCAGTTAAAACCCTGTGAACATTTTCATAATCAGAAGCAGCTTTGAAAAGTTCCTCCCTTGATGTTTTTAAGTTAAATTGACTTTTCCCACCAGAACAGGAACAGTAACTTTCTCCAATTTGTGTGTGGAATCTTAGAGACTCTAAAAGATATTCCACTACAAGACCCCTGCACTGGCATTTCTCACAAACTGTGGATCGTGAACAATGTGAAAATATTCCAACAACATGAAAACAAACACCCCGTTCTCTGCTGCTGCCACTTTTCCCCCTGCATCCCATTGTTGCCACATTCCAGAGGAGTCAAGCCATGAAACCTCCCAGTTTCCCACACCAAACCTCGCAGGGTGTGCAAGAATAAAAGAAACAAGAAATGATACGGCTTCATCTTACCTCCTACCATGGAAGTGCTGCTGGAAAACTCCCCACGTGTCAGCACACCACTTTAACCACTTGCTCCGTGAGAAGAATCTGTCACACCAGCTAAAAGCTCAAATGTCAATCAGATGTGGGCTTACACAATTGTGGAAGTTAAGCAACTTCACTTTTTTATTTAAATTGACAAAGAACAGGAAACCATGAAAGACACCTGCATTCTCTGGAACTGTTAGCCTAAAAAAGGAAGGCAGCTTCAGCTTAGGTTGGGCTGAAGCAAGGTTCTTGCCTGTAAAGAACACCATTTTGGTGAACTGAGGTACTGGAAGTGTAGGAAAACTGTTTCTTAACCCCACAGAGAAATGGGATTGCAGGCAGCCCCAGTCTGCCCACTTGGGTTTATGGACTCCATAAATCACAGCACACACAGGAGGAGTTTATTTGTCTGTGTGCTTTGCTGGGATTTTTGAGTTTTAACTAATTCCTTCAGGGAAAAGCTTCCCATAAAATGAACAGAATTATGGAAGTCCAGAAAAACCCTTTTGGAATAAACGTGTCCATGTCCCATTTCAGACTGAGTACACACACATGGCCAGCTGAGGGCGTTTTTCAGAAGCCTCTGACACATTTCCTGCCCCATCTCTTTTCCCAGAACCCAGACTCTTTCACCACTTCACGAGGCTTTATGGTGAAAGGGAGTTTCCAGCTCCTTTGGAGAGCAAGAACATTCACCCAGAGCCCCTCCCAGCCCAGGGCAAGGTGAATGGGAGCACAAACCATCCTGATTTTAGAACGTGTGTACAAGGACAGCAGGTATCTGGGGCTGATATCACCCAGAATTCTAACACAGGGATCAGATTCAGCAGCAGGATTTTTCTCTGTATCTGTGGAAGTGTTCCTGACCAAACAGGAATGCAACAGGATCTCACACACTGTGGTTCCAACTCATCCCCCACCACAAACCAGCTGTAGTGGCTGGTGTGACCATCCAGTGACTTCAAACAGACAGGCAGGGACTGAAAAGACAGCAGAGGAGGTTTTTTGTCTGTTTAATGATATATTAGTCATACAGTATCCAAGGGGAGGTATTGGGACACGTCAGTGGGCTCAGACTGCTCGCACAGTTGCTTGGGCGCTCTTGGACAGCGCCTTCAGGTCCAGGATGCACTTGGCAATGCTTTCCTTCTGCTGCAAGAGACAGGAAACAGCCTTCAGGGACATTGCAACAAGAAAATAAACATTTAAGTGCATTTTAGATAAACCTTTTTAGACCTATAAGTTACTGATCAAGAGGGATGCAATTATAGCTCATGAAGTCAGAGATTCACATCCACTAAAGCACAGATTCCTGGAATCCCAGAAGGTCTGAGTTGGAAGGGACCTCAAAGCTGCCCCGGTCCCACCCCTGGCCAAGGTCACCCATCCCCTCCTGAGCCAGGATCCCTGAACAGCAAACCTTTGTGCAGGCTAAAACGTAAAGCAGGTAAACCCCAGCAAGTACCTGCTGAGGTGTGATGCTCTGAACAACGTTCTTCTCCACCCACTGGATCATGTGGTCCTGCTCCTTCTGCCGCTTCAGGTTCTGCAGGGCCACCTGGTAGTCCAGCCTCTTCTTCACCTCGTTGTACACGGTCAGCAGGCGCTCCCGGTAGTTGGCTTCCAGCAGCATTGCGATGTTGTTCTGCAACACAGCGGCGCACAGGGGGCTGGAGGCTGGAGCATGGTGTGCGTGCAGGGGTGCCAGGGGCCCAGCAGGGCAGGCAGCCCTGGCACTGCAGCAGTGCTCACCCGTTTGGCATCGAAGAGGTAACTGCGGCCCTCGGCCCTCCACTGCTCCTTCTTCTCCTCCTCGATGGCCGTCTGCAGCGTCTGGATGGTGTCGTTCTTCATGGCCAGAGCCGAGGCCATCTTCTCCTGCAGGAAACAGAGGACTCCATATTAGAGTCAGAGGCAAGGAAAACCAGTGTTCTGCAGTTAATGCTGCAATGCTGCACTGAGCTGTGAGAAACGTCTGTGCCAACCGCCGGGGCCAGGGCTGAGGTTATGGCAACAGAGCAGAATGAGGGCTCACAAGCAGTCATGGAATCCCAGACTGGTTTGGGTTGGAAGGAACCTAAATCCCATCCAATCCCACCCCTGCCATGGCAGGGACACCTCCCACTGTCCCAGGCTGCTCCAAGTCCCATCCAACATGGCCTTGGACGCTTCCAAAGATAGGACAGCCACAGCTGCTCAGGGCACCCTGTGCCAGGGCCTGCCACCCTCCCAGGGAACAATTCCTGCCCAACATCCCACCCATCCCTGCCCTCTGGCAGTCTGATGCCATCTGTACTTTAACAAAACCCTTCCTTTGCAGACTAAGAGCTGCCAAGTCAAACTGCAGTTTCTTCATTACCTCGTTAAGTTTGTCAGCAAAAGCTGCCACCTCAGGCCCAAACTTCTTGATGGCATACACGATGACTGTCAGTATGCAGGCAGCTGCTGCTGTCTCGTGGTTCACCACGTAGATCTCCTTGGAAAGGAAGTAGAGCAGGAGGCCAGTGCCCAACATGTAGGGCCCTACAGGAGAAATGAAGCAGCACTGCTTGCATGAAGCACAACGAGCACCAATGAACTCAAATACATAAGAAGGAGATACTTTAAAGGCTCACACGGTCAGCAAGAAGTGTTCTACCAGGACAAAAAGCACAGCCACGATTCCACCTGGCAAAGGTGCCACAAGAAATCTCAGTAAAAGTGGGAGCAGCTTGCACCTGACATGGGACCTGTTGCTTCTGCTCATTCAGAAACATGCAGAATTTAAATTTTTTAAGGACCATCAAGCAACTAAATCTTTCTATAAAATCAAGCTCACGGAATTCTGTCAGCCATTAGGTGACTAACTTTAGAGCCAGAGTCCTACAGTGGCTTGTTATTCACAACCTGCACCTGCAAAATACTCATTTTGAGTAGTATTTTACTTTTTCAGCAGCCAGAACTAGCGAACAGAACCATGTAAACATAGCTAAAAATGGTATAAGTCTATATTAACCTGTCACTCCTGTTTTAGGGTAGAGAAACTGAAAAAACTCCTCAGGGATCAAACCATGACGAACTTCTCCTCCCTTCTCAGGCAGAGGTGGCACAGGAGCCAAACTCTGCTGAGTTGTGTGCAGTGGTCTTGTGGTGTGCAACACCCTGTGAACAAGGAGAACATCTGCATTATGATTCTTACTTAAAAAAACAGACAGAAACAGTCCCCCAGAGCACCCGTAGATGAGGCTCAAGCACATTTCCAATGAAATAAGCAGTAACTGGTGAGGCCGGGCACAGGGTGCCCCATCCCTGGCCGTGCCCAAGGCCAGGCTGGCCCGGCTCTAGGGGAAGGTATCCCTGTCCATGCAGGCGGTGGAACTGGATGAGCTTTAAGGTCCTTTCCGCCCCAGACCCGTCCGTGATTCGAAGAAGGAGGCACTGACTGGACACACCTCCCCGCCCAAGTGGGTGGGACTAGATAACCTCCACAAACTCCTTCCAGCGTCCCTGCTCCACACTCCCGCAGCACAATGAGAAAAACGCGAGACAAAACCCCACAATGACGCTGTTTAAGCCCAAATCTCGGCCGGTGCCCCCGGTACTCACCCCACGGCGACGGGCGGCGGCAGCGCCCTGAGGGCGGCGGGGGCTGAGGGGACAAGAGGGCAGAGAGCGCGTCAGGGCAGGGCTCGGCCGGCACCCCAGATCGGAAGAGC
>JAWWMS010000114.1:6332728-6352736 GCA_035048045.1 Chlorospingus semifuscus | reverse complement strand
CCTGGAGCGCGCGCACTACCGCGCAGGTAGCGGGGCGGGGGGCGCGGCGGGCCCGGGCCCGGGGCGCGCTCCGGGGCGCTGCCCGCGCCTCTCCCCGCGCCGCTCCCCGCGCCTCCCCTCGTGTCTCTCCCGCAGACGGGGCCCTGCTGCTGGGCGCCTCCGGGCTGAACGGGCGCTGCTGGACCGGCTCGCTGTGGGTGTTCGCCGAGCCCCGGCGCGCCCCCAGCGAGGGCTTCTGCACCGCCGGCGTGCAGACCGAGGCGGGGGTGGCCGACCTGTGCTGGCTGGCTGACAGGGGCATCCTGGTGGCCTCCGACTCCGGTAAGCCGTGGGCATGGCCCCCTCCTTCCTGGGGTGCGCCTGTCCGCTCTGCTGAGCTGGGGGTCCTCTGCCCCCTCTGCTGAGCTGGGGGTCCCCTGTCCCCTCTGCTGAGCTGGGGGTCCCCCGTCCCTCCCCTGAGGTGTGCAGCCCCCTCCCCTGCTCAGAGGTGGGTGGGTGTCCCTGTCCATCACTCAGGTGGGTGTCCCGGTGCATCACTGAGCTGGGTGTCCCTGTCACTGGGGTGAGTGTCCCTGTCCGTCACTCAGGTGGGTGTCCCTGTGCATCACTGAGCTGGGTGTCCTTGTCCATCACTGAGCTGGGTGTTCCTGTCCATCACTCAGGTGAGTGTTCCCCTGCATCCCCCAGGTGCAGTGGAGCTGTGGGAGCTGGAGGAGAACGAGAGCCTCATCGTGAACAAGTTCTGTAAATACGAGCACGATGACATCGTCACCTCAGTGTCAGTGCTGGCTGGCAGCAGCCAGGCTGTCAGCGGGGGCAGAGACTGCTGGTGAGTGTGCCCAGCCAGGCATCCGTGTGCCCAGCCGTGTGCCCAGGCTGTGCTGGGCGCTCACTGCTCCCTCTCATCCACAGTGTGAAGGTCTGGGACATCCCAGAGCAAACGGTGCTGCACTCCTACAGAGGTGAGTGCCAACACACCCCTCTCTCCCTTTTATAATCCCCTTTATGTCCCACTTTGACCCTTTCCCCGGAGCCCTTGTCTCGCTCCCTCAAGCTCGGGGCTGTCACAAGGACTGTGGCCATGGCTGGATTGGGCAGCTCATCACCTTGGTAGGAGGCAATTGCTGCTGCTGAGCAGGAGTTATCCCTGTCTGGGCATAACTGTTAAACTGCTGTGCCTCTGGAGGGCCTTGGGAATATGTGGGAAAGTTGGATCCAATCTTTGAGGCTCTTTATCTTTTTGTGCTTCTGGTAGCTCACTCCGATGCAGTGACATGTGTGGCTTCCTGTCCTGGTAAGGACACTGTGTTCCTGTCCTGTGCTGAGGTAAAGCTCACTCTATTCTCTAAATCTACCCCATTTAAATGAGATTTAGCTTTAGTTATTTACAGTTTAATGCACTTAGAAACCACATCTTGTATTGCAACCTGCCTCCCTGTGTTATTGTAGTGTTCCAGTCTGATAAATTTGTAATCAGTTTGCCAAGCTGATTCCTACAGGTTTGTATCAAATTTTGGGAGCTCCTAGGTCTGTCCTGGGGATGACTGAAGGCTGCACTTGGTGACAGCATCATTTTAAACCAGAGGAAAACACAGGGTCATTTTACCTGTGAGTCAGCAGTAAATCTGAATTTATGCCACAAAGAAATTGTAAAATTCTTCTCATTCCTTTTGGATTTCTAGGACAACAGAACTTTACTCTGGGACACCAGATGCCCCAAACCAGCTACCCGAATTGGTATGTGTCTGTGTGCAGTCACTGCTTCTGCATGAGCGTGTTGGAAGAAATAAATTATTGTATGCCGTTTAACTCAAATCTAGTGATTGGAGTGCCTGTTAAAACCTGAGGAGGTCTAACACTGTCACAGAAGTACAACAAGCTTAAAACACTTGTCCTGCTGCAGTGGCAGTGCATAGATGAGGAATGTCTTTGTGCTGCCTCCTTCCACTCTCAGCCCAATTTGTTCCCTTGCAGTTTGCAGTGCCTGTAATTACCTCCCTACCTCAGTCATGTGGCATCCACAGAAAAGTGACATCTTTGTCTTGGGTAAGAGCCTGCACTCCCACCAGGCAAGCCAAGGTGGCTGTTTCACAGGACAGTTTGTGCTGTAACCTCGGTGCCCCTCTCTCCCAGGTGATGAAAGTGGAACAGTTGCACTGGTGGACACAAAGAATCCTGACTCTGCCCTCAGCGCTGCCGTGCACACCCGAGCCATCACAGGCTTTGCTTTCTCTGCACACAGGTACTGATGTTTCTGGCACACAACGTGGCTCTGCCTCCCCTCAAAAGCCTTAGTTCTTCTTGGGTGAAACCTGTGAGAGTGCCAGTTTTTGGTCTTCTCGTCCAGGAGATGGTAGCAGAGAATAGAGTAAACCAAGCAGTGTCTCACTTCTGACATGTGAATGTCCACAACAAGAATTCTGCAGCTCCAGAATTACTGACCCACGCTGTGGGGACTTTTCTAATTTCAGTCACCTCTGATTAAAGAAAGATCTCTTGTTTTCACATTCTAATTGAGTATTCCCACTCAGTGTAAGATTTTTGTGAGTTCATTTACTGAACCTGGGTCTGGATCACTAAGAATCCTGCTGTTCACAAGTTTATCCCTAAAAGTTCTTGTATTTGCTTGTTCTGACTGTGCTCTCATCTCTCTCTAGTTCACCCTTACTGGCTTCCATCAGTGAAGACTGTTCAGTTGCTGTTCTTGACTCAGACCTCTCAGAGGTGTAAGTACAGACAGAATACTCACTGCTGTTGTCTTCTCGAGTTAATTATTAATACACAGGATGGTTTGGGGTGGAAGGGGCCTTAAAGATCATTCATCCCACCCCCTGCCATGGGCAGGACACCTTTCACTATCCCAGGGTGCTCCAAGCCCCATCCAGCCTGGCCTTGGGCACTGCCAGGGCTGGGGCAGCCACAGCTGCTCTGGGCAGCCTGGAGGTGAAAATGTTCCTAAATAGAGGAGCATCATCCTGACAAGCCAGCAGTTAGGGATTGCACAAGCCCAGTACTCTCCAATGATGGCTAATGGAGTGTTGGTGTTTTCCAGGTTCAGAAACCATTCTCATCGAGACTTTGTAAAAGGCTTGTCCTGGTCTCCTTCAGATGATGCCTTGCTCACTACAGTTGGATGGGATCATCAGGTTTTACATCACACTGTCCCCCTACCAGCTGGTGAAGCTCCTGGAATCAACTGTGTAAAAGAATAGTTTTATAAACTCGTGGTCCAAGTTCCTTGCTGGCATCACTTTGATTCTGCCGAAGTCGCAGGTGTGTGAGCTGGAGCGGGGTCTGGTGTCTGCCTCCAAGCTTGTGGCTAAGAAGGTTCCTGTAGTAATTTTGAATTAGGCATAAGTTAGTTACAAACCAAGCTTTACCCTCTCCTCAGGAGTGGTGGCTTCTCCTGTAATAAAAGACTTTGGTTTTACTCAGAAAAAAACTGACTTCAGGCACAGAGGAGACTTGGAGAGACAGGGAATTAGGTGTAATGAAAAAAGAAATAAAGTCAAAAAGACTTGATCCTTTCCTCAGTTCTCCAGCCTACCCATGGAATTCATAGAAGCTTCTGGGGGAGGTTTGCAACACACTTCTTGTTGGATAGGTGTGAGAGCCTCACCCTTGAGCCAAGTTCTTTGCTCTGTAAATCAGGTGGAATGAAAATACCCGTTGGGATCCAGGGGCTGGAAGGGTTCCAGTGTTGTCCTTAATGCAGCTCGTGGTGGGTGGAGAGGATTCAGCCTCAGTACCAGTGGGGAGCCTGTGGTGTGCACTGGTGTAGAATACCAGTGTTTGGTGTAAAATACCAGTGTTTGGTGTCAGGAGGTAAAGTGAGGATCCCAGCTGGAGCCCTGCAGTTAAACCCTCTGGGATGGTGCTGGCATCCTGGCATGCCAGGGGGCACTGGCAGCAGGAGGGAGCGGGTGCTGTGCTCTTTGACACCAGGGTTCATCTCCTCTGTGCTGAAGGCACCTCTCTCAAGGGTAAGAGCTGTGAACAGAAGGTTTATGTGGGGTAAAACTGGACCAAGGACTTCAGTTGTCATTTGCTTGCTCCTGTACCAGCCTGTGCTTAGTGATAGCCCAAATCCACGCACTTGTGACAAGTGACTTCTTGTGCTGGCACTGGGGACAGGACACTGCCCCACCCCAGGCCAGCCTGCACAGAACCCACAGAGGTGTTTTTGTTAAATACCACAGACATTTCTAACTCAGCTGTTTACCTGGAGAAAGCCACTGCTCTGCATGCATTGCTGCTGCTCTACGTATGGCTTGGTCTGGCCTAGTGTTTCCTAGACAGAATTAAGCAAGTCCTGACTGATGAAACAAAAATACCACTGAAGTGAATGTTACCCCTGGTTCTTTAGCATGATAGCAGCACTTAAATGTACACTGCTTCCAGTCTTTACCTCTGCATCCACATAGGTTTAGTTGTGCAAAGCCCACAATTAATTTTGAGGCAGACTACGCTTTCCCAGGCTCTGTACCTCTCTCATACTCTCTGTAAACCTCACTTGCTGCTTTTTAAATTCCCATGTCATACAGGTGTTCACAGCAACTGCCTGTTCTAGAGCAGTGTATGACAAGAAACGGTCAATGGTGATAAAAACTGACACATTTCCTCAGAAAAACCCCTTGAACCACAAAGTCCTCTCTTGGGGGGATGCTGTACTGAAACAGGTCTTGTGCTGGTTCTGAAAAAGTTGTCTTGGAAGATGGTTTTCATTTGTAACTGGGGTTAACTTTCACTGGGCCACTTCTGTAGCACTGAAGAGCCAGCTGAGATCATCTACACAGTTCAAGTTGTGATTTCAGTCCCTGATATTAAAACTGTTCTTAAATAAATGTTCACCGTATTCCTGTTCAATGCCAGGGTACTGCAGTTCTTCAGCACTGCTGCAAGGCAGGCTCTGGCTCCTGCTGCTTTCAGGAAGTTTTTCTTGCCAGAACTCTGAACTTGGGGTTCCATCGTGCACAGCTAAAATTAAAAGTTCAAAATGTCAGACATTAAACCACATTAGGTTGCTCACATTGCCACACCTGAGCAAAACACAGCAGTCCATGGCTAAAGACTGGTGGGTGCTGAAGCCTGTAGGGAGAGCAGCTCATTGGTGATATATTAACTCATTTTTACAATTAAAGACCAAACAAGCCTCAATGCTTCAGTGTCTGGCAGGTGTTTGTGGTGCCACAGGATGGCAGCAGCTGCCCTTGACAAGGGCAAGGCACGGCCCCAGCTCTGCTCGTTGCCTGAAGGAGTGGAGTATCTGCTTTTGGGGTGTCTGGCACTTCCACTCGGGATGTTCCACTCTCATAAGAGAAGCACAGAGGAGCAGCAGTTCAGGAGTCACTGCTGGGGTGCAGCTCGGCTCAGAGTTGCTGTACCAAGGCTGCAGTGAAGTCACAGGGACAGCAGCAGTCCCACATCAGTGCTGGCTGCCTCTGCAGCTCGCTAAGGAATGGGGGCAGTGCTGGGGGGTTTGTGCCTTGCTCAGCTGTCCCTGCCCCACCACACACCGTTCAGGTTTGGGGACACTTGGGGACAGCCGCTGTGGCTCCCGTAAAGCTTCAAGGCACACATTGCACCCTTCCCTCCCTCACACAGAGCCTGCTTCTGTGGCAGAGCTGGCTGAAGGAGATGGGAATGCAAATCAGTTCAGTTCTGAGTGCAGAGGAGCAGCCACGCTGCAGACAAGCCCTTTACGCTGTGTGCATTGCTCACACTGCGCCTGCAGTTCTGGGCACAGCGTTCCAGTCGGGACTTGCAGCAGGCAGGAGAGTTTCATCCCTGCTGAGCAGCTCCAGCCCAAGCCCTATTTATAGAGGCTGCTCCTCTGCCAGCCTGCCCAACCTGCTGGGTGTGAGTGACAGAGCTCCTGGGGCTCAGCTGCCCCTTCCTGCCCTGCCTGGGCTCCTGCAAACACTGACACGGCCACAGGCTTTGGATCAGGCTCAGAGACACTGGACCAAGGCCTGGGCAAGCTGAAATTCAAACCTTTCCCCATCCTTTCAGGGATGTGCAAACTTCCCAATCCTCCAGCAGACACACCGTGTAAGCAACGCCAAAAAAAGTCAGGCCACACACGTAATAAAACATCCAGAAACGTTTAATGCAAGAAGGTTGGCGTTCAATGGCACTCATAAATAAGAGACTTTGTTCAATACTTTACAGCTAAGCTCTGTCACACTCCCCTAGCAGGAACTTGTGAGGAAGAGGCAGCTGCAGGGGATAATTTCAGTTGTGTCACGACTTGAATTACCACACTGCCTCAGAGAGGGTGAAGTGAGAACAATTCCACACTCAGGCTTCAGCATTGCTCTCAGCACTGGGCTGAGGCAGGGTGCTTCGCTCCATTAATACCCCTTAGTTTTGTTTCCTCTTTCTCTATTGCTAAATGTGTGTAGTGAAAGAGCTGGGAGGAGCAGGAATGCAAGGACAGTTTGTTCATCCAGAGTTACCTGCCCCAGGGAGGGGGGCTCGTCCCCACCCTGCAGCCCTCACTCCTGAGAGATCCGACTCTGTCCCATTTGGCTGCCAACAGCTCTGACAGTGCTCCCTTTGTCACAGTGGCCCCAGAATCAATGGTGAGCTGTTCCTGAAACACCAGAATCTGCTGAATGCATTCAAAAGAAGCAGGGATAGTGCAAAGTGAAGAATAGAAGAGTCCCACTGCTGAGAACCTGCCTGCTAACCAGTCCTACAACTGGGAGCAGAGTCCAACCTGATCCAGTGGCAGCTCAGGCCCCTGGGCAGCCCCTGAGTGCTGTTCTTGAATGAAGAGTGGCTACTTTATAAAGCTGACTTCTATTATCACACTTCTAATGCTAAGTTAAAGCAATTATGTCTGCTAGAAGTGAGACACTCCATGGTGTCTAAGACCATATTTCACCTACACGCGAATTGTGTGTCTGGGTGAAGTAAATGTGACATTTAAAGCAGGTACCAACATTGGAGTGTCACATTTTTCTCTAAAAAGAGAAAAAAAAACTTCAGGAGACTGCAAATTGGAAGAATTCTTGAGGTGGAACACTGCACACATACCCCCCTACCCTCCCCTTCTGGGCAAAGTCAGTACCAAAAGCTGAAATTGCCCACCCAGCCTTAAAATTGTTTCTGAGAGCTCGTTTGCAAATGTAGCTTCTTATTTTGGAAAAAAAAGTATCAGGAAGAAAAAACCATTAAGCTGCAACATCAAAGAGCCTTCTTTGTTTCCTTTCAAGTTAAACTGGTGAAACTTCATCCAGTACCAAAACATGACCCTGAAGCCCCTCAAGGAGGAGCACGGATTTACTTCTACAGATGAATAAGAACGCTCAAGATGCTCCTTGCATGGAGAAAATTCCATGTTTTGGGGCAGGTGGTATTCCACATGACACTTGGCACACTTAAATGTCCTTATAGTTACTCCATAGTCACTTTTCTCCATAAATATTTTTTTAAAACCAACACCCATATATTAAAGGCGTATTATTTCAATATTGGCTGGGCTGAGCAATGGAAATCTTCTAAGCCACTGTGACTTGCTGGCATAAAAATGCCCTTTGAATTAGCTATTAGACTGATTATTGTATTTGCATTTTCATTTTATTCACAGCAAAGTGAAGTTCAGAATACTTTAAAGCTGCTGCAATATCTCAAAGGGCTGTTAAATTATTAGGTAAAGCTGGAAATAACACAAAACACAGAATGTCAATGACATGACTCGAATATCAAGATAACTTTTGAGAATTCCACAGTGAAGGAAAATTTATCCCTGATTTTGAGCCGCATTGTAAAGCAAGATCTGCTTGCAGGCTACATCCAGGTGTGTGCCAGGCAGGGTCAGCTGGAGTGGAACCAGTGGCATTTATAGCATTGAAAATAGAAAGTGCTTTCCATAAAAACAGACTCATGTCTCAAAGTGCTTTCAGTTTATCAGTGACAAGAAAAAATTCTCTACAAGTTTTTACAGTTATCTTACAGTGATTTTCAGCAGGTTTGCCTCCGAGGAAGAGTCTCTGTTTCTAGTTTCAGGACGTTGGCTATGCACAACTCAGGTCAGCTGTGAGACCCTACGGCTCACTCTGGAAGCTGGAACCCTCTTTAAGGCTTCTCAGAGCTCCCACCCTGCCCAGGCAGCAGAGGGGAGCAGGGCAGGGCTGCACCTGCAGCACCTGGACCAGCACTGAGGGAAACAGAGGGAGCCAGCTCCCTTGGGGCGTCCCTGCAGACACCCACCTGCACGAACAACCACACTGAAATGGAGCTCCTCAGCCCCAGATCAGTGGAACAGTTCATAAGGACACCTATTAATAACTGAGGAAATAAGGACACTTTGTGGGGCACAGGGCTGTGAATGGCAAGGGAGCCCTCAGGGAGAGCAGCACAGCACTGGGTGAGTCACTGGCACCCACCAGCCCAAGGAAAAGGATTGCTCCGTGTCCTACACCTCCAAAGTGCTTCACAGCCTTCCAGCCAGGCCTCACAGCCTCCTTCCACGAGGAATAATTGCCAACAGAAACATTTACAGTGACCAAAAGGCACAGCAAAGCAGGGCCCCTGCTCCCAAAGCTGCTCCTGGAGAAGGGTCAGAGCCCGGCTCGGCAGGACAGGCACTGACTGCTCAGAGCTGGGCTTAAGGCAGAACTGATTTGCTCCAAACTCTTACGGACAGCAAGGGTCAGGATATCAAGGCATCCTCAACTCTCTTCCTACCCCACTGGGCTCACATTCTTATTTCAATCCCTGACATTTAGCTATACACTGCTTTACTTCCATTGTGCACATCTCTGAGTTGGTTTCTCCCTGCTCCCAAACGTGCTGGAGTCAAACCAATTAAAAACCAAACCAAAATCAACCTTTCCAGTGGTGATGCTCTTTAAAGAGAGCTGAGGATGCTCTTTGGCTTTCCTAGACAGCCTATCAGGCTGCAATTCTGAAAACAATCCAGGAGGGAGAACAGGAAAGAGGGAAACCACGATTGCTCACGTAACACGGCAGCGGCCTGCCCTCCGCAGTAACAACTCTCCATGGCAGTCTTAGAGAAAAGTCCGGTCTTGGGCTCATTCCCCACCAGCAGTTCCAAGCAAGTGCATTTCCAGGCTGGGTTGGGACCGTCCCTGGTGCCCGTGGAGAAGGAAGGGACCAACCCAGGCACCTTCTCATCCCTTCCCAGCTGGCTGCCGGTGGGGCAGCCCCGAGCTCGGCCTACCGGTGGCTCTGGTAGGCGTAGGAGATGGGCTGGCGGGTGCCAGGCCGCACCGTGAAGGTGTTGGAGGGTCCCCCGTAGTGTGGGGTGCCGTGGGCAGGCCTGCAGGGAGAACAGAGGGACAGTCACCCAAAGTGAGCCCAGACAAACCTCGGTGCTGGGTCAGCACCGCGGGGATGTATTTCAGTGCTTCGTGTCTCCCCTCAGTGAGGTGGGGTAGGGAGGGACATGGGCACAGGGTCACAAGTGGCACCAGGGGGGAGCCATGGATGGTCACTGCCCTCAGAGCAGGAGCCAAGGGGCTCCTGGAGCCCCAGTGCTGCTCTGGGGCCATTCCAAGGGACACTGAGGGCAGGGAGGGTGGGCTCAGGGTGGCACATAGGCTCAGGGGGCACGTACCTGCTGGCTGTCAGCACGCTGGCGGGTGAGAAGTCCCCGTTCTGCCCCTTGTACTTGGCCTCAGCCCCAGTGCTGCCGTAGGCCGTGGCTTTCCCCGCAGCATCCATGGACGCCCGCCTGCCCTGGGCGCTCGAGGGGCTGTTCCTGAGGCCGGGGCCCGGACGCCGAGCCCCCTCCCCGGCTGTGGAGCTGAATCCCCCGGGGCTGTAGGAGGAGAGGGTGGAGGACAGGGTGCCCGAGGCCCGGGGGGCTGCAGCCGCCCGCGGGTAGGAGCTGTCGGGCTCCGACATGTACAGGCGCTTCTTGATCAGCGGCCGTGGGTTGGGGCCGTGGCTGGGGAAGCTCGAGGAGCTGCTGTGATCCGGGTACTGCGGTGTGAGGTCTCCGTTCCTCCAGCTCTTCTCCAGCGGTGGTGGAGCCGCTGGCTCTGGGTTGCTGCCCCCGTAGATGCGGCTGTAGCCAGCCCACCTGAAATAGCGTGGCTCTCCCGAGCCCCGGCCGCTGTCAGGGACGCTGGGGCACTTGCGGCTCTCCTCCCGGCTCGGGAGGGGACCCTGGTCTGCCTCATTGCTGAATTCGGGGGGCGGGGGGATAATGCCGAAGTCCAGCGCCGTGTCCCCGTTCTCCTCCTCGCTGGGAGCTCCGTGCCGGGCCGGGCTGGGCTGTCCCGAGTCCAGCAGGCCCCGGAGCAGGCTGGAGGCGGCGGCTCGCCGGGGCCCGGGGGGCTGTGCCTCACCCACCGCCCGCATGGCCCGGCCCTGCTCCGAGGAGCTGGAGAACGAGGGCGGCTTGCTCCAGCTGGACCCCGCTGGGCTGGCCGCAGACGGCCGAGGCACCACGGTGAAGGAGGAGGGCTTGGACTCGTTGCGGAAGAAGCTGGTGGAGGAGGTGGTGTCCGAGGAGGCACTGCCGAGTCTCAGGGCCGGCCTCACCTTGAGTGCAGCTGCTCCATCCCCGGGCTGGCGGCCCCGCTGGGCGCGCTGCCGGGCCGCCAGCAGCAGGGCCATGGGCGAGCCCCGCTCCACGCGCTCCCCCGTCACCGGGTGGATCAGCACCTCCTCCTGCCCCGCTCCCGAGTGGCCCAGGGGGGTCCTGTCCGAGCTTCCGGGGCAGGGCGGCTCGGTGGAGCCCGGGACATGGGGTGGCTTGGCTGAGCCCGGGGCACGGGGTGGCTCAGCTGACCTCGGGGCACAGGGGGGCTCGGCCGAGCTGGCCCCAGCCCGGTGCACTTTGTACTGGAAGACGGCCGAGCTGGGCCGTGGTGCTGGGCTCTGAGCAGGGGACACAGGGGCTGAGGGAGGGCTGGGAGCTGGGGGCTCCTCTGCCGGCCCCTGGGGTGGCTCTGGGGGACTCACGCTGCTGCTGAGGGACCCAGGAGCAGGGCTCACGTCCTCTGTGACCTTGGCAGCAGCAGGAGCAGGATGGTCCTCGTGCTCTGTCTCATCCTTCTCCACAGCAGCCACTGGGGCTGGGAGCGGGCTGGGGACCGGCTTTGGCACCACTGAGTCCCTCGTGTCAGGGGGGCTCTTCCTCACTTGTGGGGTGCTGATGCCATTCTCCACAGCCTGCTTCTGGCTGCTGGGCCCTGGGGCAGGTTTCCCCTCTTTCTTCAGGGACAGCACAGCCTCCAGTTCATTTCTGATCGTCATCACACTGCGGGGCTGTGTGTCAGGGTTGCTGTCTGGGGCAGTGACTGCAGTGCTGGGAGAGCCCCCACTGGTGCTGGGGGTGCTGCTGGGTGCCTCTTTCTTCTCAGTCTCCCCTCCCTTGGGTAACCCCAAGTCCTTCCTGGCGATCTGGGGCTCGCTGGGCCCCGGCTCACGGCTGCCAGCACGGCTGGGACCGCTGTCCACGGGCTGGGGAGCCCCCAGCCTCTCCAGTGGCCTCTCCTCGCGGCGCGGGGAGCGCAGCAGCGCCGAGAGCTCGTCCCGCAGCTTGTTCAGGTTGCTGGCATCCTTCCAGTCATCCTCACAGCTCGGGTAGTCCGGAGGAGGCAGATCCAGGTCGTTGGCAGTGAGAGGTTCAGATTTTGGAGGGGAGTCTCTCCCGGCTGTTTTCAGCTGGGGAATCCTCTCCCCTTCAGAGCCCGGCAGAGGGGACCGGCGGCCGGCGAGATTCACACCTTGGCCGAGCCCTGTGCCCGGCTTGGGGCTCAGTGGAGGGGGCACAGCCGCCTTCCCCAGGCCCTGTCTGAGCCCGGAGCTCCTCTGCTCGGCCTCTCCCGGCCGCGCCTTGCTGGCGGCTCTGATGGTGAAGCAGGGTGGCAGGGGCGGCCGGGCGTGGGGCTGCCTGGGCACGGGCTCCTGCCGGCCCTCCTGCACCGGGATGGACGAGGAGCGCGCCGGGGCCGGCGGCGGCACCTTGAACGACCTGGGGAAGGTCAGGTGGGGCTCGGCCTTGGGCTGCAGGCTCTCCTTGGGGCTGGGGGCCGCGGGCACCCCGGGCTCGGCTGCGCAGAGCGGCCCCTCGGCGTCCCCCTGCCTCGAGTTCAGCACGGTCTCGGATTTCCACTTGGACATGCCGGGGCCGAAGGGGTCGCGGGCGCCGGGCGGGGCGGGCGGGATGAAGTCTGGGGGAGCCGGGGTGCTGGGCGAGGACAGGGCCGAGGCGGGCGGCGGCGGCGCTGCCATGGTGGGGGGCGGTGGCACCGCCTCGGGTGGCACTGGCGGCGGTGGCGGCAGCATCTCGGGGGGTGGAGGCACCGGCGAGGCCACGGGCGGTGACACGGGCGCTGGAGGGGGCGGTGGGGGCACCGATGGCGGCGGGGGGATGTCTTCATCCAGGTCGTGCCCATCGAGGGCCTGCGGGCGCAGGTCCCCCACCGAGCTGTACATGCGAATATTGCCATTGAGCTGGGAGCCAGAGCCTGCAGGAGAGAGAACACAGCTGTGAGCACTTCTCCATCACTGCTGAGCCAGCCTGGCCTGTGCCAGTGGCCTGCCCAGCCAGCCAGCCCCTTGCCAGGCTTGTCTAAAACTCCCTGAACTTAACAGCCACTCTGCCTCATCCCTGAGGAATTAATTAATTCTCAATGACTTCAAAAAATAATTAATAGCAGACTCTATTTTAGCATGAAAATATATGAGCAGACTGTCTGCTCCTGAGCTGGGTACACACACGCATTTCCTGCCCTGAGGGCTCCGTGAGCAGCACTCTGTGCTGGCCAGGACTGCACAGAGAACATCCCTTACCAAGAGCTGCCTTCTCCACAAAGTCTTCTGGCACCGACGGCGTTGGCACAGCCACCCCATGGGATTCCTGGGCGTTCTGCAGGAGTTGAGAAAACAGAGCTGTCAGTCTTACAGCCAGGGATCAGCGCTAAGGGCTGACAAGCAGCCGGTAATTTGTCCACATGAGCCCTGATGGGATCCGGGGCAGTGTCTGTGATATGGAGGTCCCTGTGGAGGCTGCTGTTGACAGGCTTTGAGGGGGTGAGTGAAATCATCAAGGCTGCAGGGGCCATGGAGGGCTGGAGAGGAATTCAGCTATTTCACATCCCCCTGGAGGAATTCAGCCATTTCACATCCCCCTCAGGGCTGCCCAGCTACCAGCAGCAGCACCAGCCCCTCACCGTTGATGTACCAGTGCACTGGACACTTTGGTGGGCACTTTGTTGGGTATTTCTCTGCAGCAAGCACTGCCACAGTCACCTACACACAGACAGACCTCCAGCTTTTGTGAAACTGGCACAGCATACCTGAGCACTGTGGGGAAAGCTGCTCCTTGTGCGGTTTGTGTTTTGCTCAGTTACTCCCTTCATGCTGAGAGCTCGGCAGTGCCTGCAGCTGGTACAGGACCGGCAATTTGGCAGCCTACACACCCGGGAGGGCGCCTGCAGCCAGGGCACTGCTGTAATTGGTAATTGCAGCCACCCAGGTGAGCCATCGGGGCAGGTGACTCACCTGGAGCCAGCAGCAAAAGCCCCTCCTGTCCCTGACTCACTGCTGGGTGGCTCCGAGGGGCTGGGGTGGCTCCAGGACACACCTGGGCACCCGGGACACACCTGGGCACTCGTGTGCAGGGCACAGCTGGGCACCCGGGACACAGCTGGGCACCCGGGACACAGCTGGGCACCCGTGTGCAGGGCACAGCTGGGCACCCGGGACACAGCTGGGATAAGCAGCATGGCCGGGGGGGAGGTCTCGCACGGGGCCTGGGGGCAGCTGGGGCACAGCAATGTCAGAGACACAAAGCTCGATGGAGCATCCCAAGAGGGACACACCGTCCCATTGGCAGGCCCCACATCCATCCCTGCTCACCCCAGGCAGCTGTTTGCGCTGCTAACAGCCCTGGACAAAGGAATTGTTATCCTGCCATCAGCCTGCGCCTCTCCCGAGCCATTTCCTGCACACAAAAGCCTGGATAATGATTGAGCCCCTGCCCTTTGCCTTTCTCTGCCGTTATCACCGTTTTTACATGAGATTGCCGTGGGATTCCAAAGTCTCCTGGATCAAAGGTCAGTTGGATTTGTCCATCCAGCCCCATCCAGGCTCATCACAGCTACATTGCCCTGCCCGGGGAGCTCAGGAGCTGCTGGGGCAGAGCTGATAAAACAGCAGCACCTGGGCTCCTGTGGAAGGGCCCTGGAATGCCCCAGATCTGGCCAAAATAATGGGAAAATGCACATATTCCACTTGCTCCATCCCTCACCCTGCAGTGACCAAAGATCCCCGATAACCACAAGGGACTGAGCAGCCACAGGGGAGCCAGGAGCGAGGGAATTCCTACCCTGGGATTGCACAAAGGACCAGACAGCTCCGACCTGATGGAGAAGCCAAGGGCTGCAAAGGCACGGGGGCAGACCCTGAACTTCCTCTGGGAGCCAGAGGGAAGACAAAGGCCACGAGACGCACTTCAAGAGCTGATAGTTAAACTGTCCAGAGCAGTGAGACACCAACATCACAAAGAACAAACCAGCAGTCCCCATTTGCAATGGAAATGCATTGCTGCAGGTTTGCAGAGCTGCTCCTTTGCAGGGAAACAGAAGTGTCTGAGCCCTGCATCACCTGCTTGGAGGAGTGCAGAGGGTCTGGCAGTCAGAACAGAGCCCTGCAAAGCCGGAGGACACAGCCTGCACTCCATAAAGGAGCAGAGATCTTGGACGTGTCATTTCAAACTGGGCAAGACAGTTCCTCACCAAAACCTTCTGTGGCAGCTCAGCATCTCTCCAAAACCACCCATCCCCACTTCATGAGCTGGCTTCTGAGGTGGAAAGCATCCCCAGCACGCTGCCAGCCTGCAGAGATGATTGGGAAGATTGTTCCCGGTGCTTGCTGGGGTGTGGCCAGCCCAGAAAAGCTCCAGCTGATTCAGGGCAGGCTCTGGGTGCTGTGCCAGGAGCCTGCATTTCCAGTTTGTGGTGCCTGAATCAGATCGGGGCCTGCTGAGGATCCCGTGGGGGGGAAGCTTTCACTGCAAGCACCAGGAATCACTTTTCATCCCTGGAACAGAGTCAGCCGTCCCCAGTGAAGGGAGCCTGCCTGTCCCCATGGTCCCCAGCTCTCAGGAGCCCACCCATTCAATGACCAGGGTTTGAGCTGCCCCTTATAAAAGCCGCCCAAAATACAACTGCTGAGCACCCTGGGCTCTCAGAGACACCAAGAATTTCTCTGAGCATGAGGACCTGCCCCCAAACTCCTTGGTTTGAGTAGGGCAGTGTGGAGCTTGCTGCAGGAATTCATTCCCTGGGATACCTGCAGTGCTGGGGGAGCAGGGGGACCCCTCTGTGCCGTCCCTGCTGCATTCCTGTGGGACAGCAGGGCTGGGGCAGGGAGCTGCTGCTCCTTGGGAAGAGCTGCCAGGTGCAGAGGCTCAGGAGCTGCAGGGCAGGGCGGGAGCATCCTCCTGACTCACCCAGAGCTGCTCCGTGGGTGGGTGGGGGGAAAGGGTTAAGGCAGGAGCTGCAGAACAGCCCCGTGCAGGTGTGTACCTGGGGCAGGTATGTGCGAGGCAGCAGCAGTCAGTGCCAGATCAAATCATCATCAAACCTCACCAAAAGCGCGCAAACACCCAACACACACCGGGCCTCCAAAACGCTGCCTTTGCCTGCTGATTCCTTCAGTCACAGCTGGGACCGGGAGGGGAAACCCAGGTTTGTGAGGGACCCTCAGAAGGGAAAGAGAGCCCCAGGGCCAGCTGTGCCTCTGTGGGCAGCAGCAGCAGGGATTGGGTGACAGCCCTGAGGATTGGGAATGGTTTTTCATACAGAGATTGAAAGAATCACCCCTGCACAGCCACAGCATCACCTCACCCTGTGCTCAGCAGGACTGGTGCAGCACTGCTGGCTCCAGCCACACTCCTGATCTGGGACAGCACCAGGGAGATGAACTGCAGTGCAAGCCTGATCTACCATCCCCGTGCTCAGCAATTAGCTTTTAATGGAAAATGCAGTCTGACAGTGCTCACACCTCACCCTCAGCGCCTCCTCTGTGCCCCAGAGCAGCCTGAGCTCAGATCAGCCCCAGTCCCTGTAGCCAGCCTCATTACAGAGGGGTTCTGATTTCATTTCTGCTCCCCTTGGCTGAGAGCAGCAGCTCTGGGTCTGGGCACCAGGGCAGTCCTGTTCATTCTGGGCACCAGCTCCAGCCCAGCAGTGGATGGGCACCAGCTCCAGCCCAGTTGGTTCTGGGGCACTCACCAGGGGCAGGAAGGTCAGCAGGGGCCGGACCCTCGGGCGGGGTTTGAGCGTGGCCGTGCCCGGGTCTGTCACCGTCCCGAAGCGATTGTCCCCGTAATAGACCTCGATCACATCACCTGGGGGGAGAGCAGAGAGTGAGCAGCAGCAGCACTGAGCTGGGCACTGCTGAGAACAGCACAGACACCCTGAGGTCACACAGAGCTGAGCAGAATTCACTGCAGCAGCCCCAGGGGTGGGCAGAGCCCATCAGACCCTGAGGAAAAGCTGGGTGTCCTGGAAATGAGGGGAACACAGGACAGGAAGGGCCCTATGTGTGGGACAGGCACTCCCAGCCCTGTCACAGACCTGCAGAGCCCATCAGACCCTGAGGAAAAGCTGGGTGTCCTGCAGGTGAGAGGGATAAAGGACAGGAAGGGCCCTGTGTGCAGGACAGGCACTCCCAGCCCTGCCACACTCCTGCAGAGCACAGAGAGCCTTCCCCGAGCTCTGCAGGATGAACTGGAGCTGCTCAGAAGGAACAGGAGGCAATCCTGGCTGGGCTGAGCAGCAGCAGAGCTGGCCAGGAGCAGGGACAGCTCCTGCCCTGCCCAGCACTCTGGGCACAGCTCTGCCATCCCAGCCAGAGGGATGCCAGGTGCTCCACCACCCTCCAGCCTGCCCACAGAACAGTGCCCACAGAACAGTGCCCTGCGTGGGGAGACAGCAGGGCAGGAAGTCCCAGGGCCCTGCTGTGACAAGCAGGAGCAGCCGTCAGGAATTCCTGGTTCCCAGCCTTGTGCTTTCACCTTGAGCCACACCTCTTGGGCTGGTTTATTTCTGACAGCGAATAAAGCTCATAAAATTAATTTAATTACGTTCTTTGTGTCTGATTAGCAGCATGAATTAACAAGCAGAAATAGTGAAGCATGTAAACCCCACCTTGGCTGGAAGGAGATACACAAATAACTCGTAGCCAAGGAGACAGACATTAAAGAAATTCTGAGAGTTTGAGTAAGGAGGGGGAAACAACAAAATGGCTCTGATTGAAGGGAAAGCTGCAGGAGTGTTCCCAACAACAGACTTTGATAGTAAAGGAAGGGAGGGGAAGAAGAAGGATGGGCAGAAATCGGGAGGAAGCTCCCAGGGAAACAGCTTTACCCCAAGTCCAGGAAAAAGAGGAGGGCAAATGCTCTGTGTGCGTCCCACAGGAGGAAAAGACTTGCATGAACACCTGGAATGGGGAACCTGGCCACACCAGGGGCTGGGCATGAGGCAGCACAGCCTCTGCTGAGGGACTGGAGGCAGGAGAATTCCACACAACCTTCAAACACACCACAGAGCCCAGGAGCACGCCAGCTTCTCCCTTCTCCCACTCAGCACCCCCAGGTTACCCTGGGACACCCCCAGGAGCATCTGCCCTGCTGCCCCTGCCCCTCCAGGCACTCACAGCCTCCCCTCCCTCACACCAAACTTCTCCCACCACGAGTGATTCTTTACACAAAGGACATTTTCTCCAGCTTTCAAATCACCGCCCATCTGTGCCTCAGCCAGCCTGGTCCTACCAAGCCTTTACCACCTCCCTGCCTGGCAGGGGCCCAGAAGCACCCAGGAGGAGCTGCTGCAGTGCCAGGGAGGACAGAGGTGCCAGCAAATTGCCTGGAAGTGTTCAAGGGCAGGCTGGATGGGGCTTGGAGCAGCCTGACCTGGTGGAAGGCGTCCCTGCCCATGACAGGGAGTGGAATGAGGTGAGTTTTAAGGTCCCTTTCCACCCAATCACTCTGTGATTCTGTGATGATTAATTCTGTGGGTGACCCCGCATGCAGTGAGTAAGGAGCAGGAATTAAGGCCAAGGCAAAAGGAGAGTTTGGACTCAGCCTGAGCAGCAACAGAGCAGTTCTGAGACTTGAAACGATGAGTTTTATATTTAACAGTGACTAGGTAAACCCAGTGAGAAACTGGATTAAAGATCACAGGGACTTTGATCCTAGATTACTAAGCATCGCTACCCTGAATGCTTTAATTAAAGGAAAATGAAGTGCTTGTAGTTGTGTTTTCTCTGCTAGATAAACAGGACTTGCCTGCTGGGAGCCCATCAGCAGCAAGCCCTGAGCCCTGCCAGCCTCCTTTCCTGGAAGGAGGATCGGGAAATGCACCCTTGGAAGCTGTGGGGAGCAGCTGGCTCAAAGCACCGGCCTTGCTTCGGCCACTCTCTGACATTCAGCCTGTCCTGGAGACATGCGTGTTTGCTCGGCCATGGGAAATCAAATAAACAATTTGCCACGCGTGTAATGGAACTTCTTCCTCCCCGGGGGTTGCATCACCTGGAGGAGGCACAGCAGGTTTGAGCCGGGGTACCCACAGCTCCGAGGAGGAGGAGGAGGCTGCAGTCACTATATTCAGGAATCTCTGAGTCAGGGACATGCAAACCTACACCCCTCGCCGGTTGCCTAACTCGTGTTTACTTTGTATGAGAAACCAAGGTGGGGATCTGCAGGAGCAGGGGACTCCTCCAGGCACGGAGCCCTGCAGGAAACGGGCCAGAAACGGGGCCAGGGTTGGGGCAGGGCGGGCTGTGTGTGGGTCTGGGGACAGCACAGCTGGCCGCTGGGCTGCTGTCCTCACTTTGGGCTGCTGTCCTCCTTTCCTGGGCTACTGTCCCCCTGAGCTGTCACCCTTTGGGCTGCTGCCCCACTCCCTGGGCTCCTGTCCCTTTGCTGTCCCCCCTTTGGGCTGCTGTCCCCTCTGAGCTGCTGTTCCCCCTTTGGGCTGCTGTCCTTTTGAGCTGCTGTCCCCCCAGCCATGGTGTCCCACTGCCATCGCACCCTCACGGAGCCCCATCCCTGGCACAAGCTCCAGCAGGAGGATGCTAAGGAAGGAGCGATTCACCAGCTGCTCCCCAGGCTCAGGTTTCAGGATTCCCGGCCCTTCCCCTGCGCTCCGACCCACACCTGAGCAGAAAGCTTTCCTACTGCCCCTGCAGAACCGCAGCCACGGAAATCAGGCTCCTAATAAGCAGACACAGCAACTTCTTTTCTTTTTTCTAATCCAAACCACATCAGAGAGAAGCTTGAATCCTCCTCAGATTTACGACAGTTAGAAATCAGCAATTTTCCTCCCAGGTTGCAGAGTTGCACGAAACTCCCTGTCGCATTTTCATTTTATCTTGGTTTCAGCAGCTTGGCCTTTGGGGTGTAACCACCTCGCAGTTGCTTTCACAGACAATACTTCACCCTGCACAGCTCAGCAGGCAGCGCTTCCATTTTTTTAATCTTGGAAGAGTTTGTCGGGCTCTTACAGCCACCAAACTTCATCCACAAACTGCTATCTTCTATCTACCTGGCTCCATTACTATTAATTTGGCTCCCTCCTACATGAGCCTCCAGGGCACCGTATTGCAATTAAAACCACAAAGAAACACAAATAAATCCCGAGGAATATGCAACCCTCAGCTCCGTCCTCGCTCGCAGCCCTGCGAGAAACAGGTTTATGAGTAAATAACTCCGAGCGGGCAAGGCGCGGATCAAACATGGCGTGGGAAAGCGCGACGGGAAGCCATGAAGTGAGTTTTCAGTCACTCATCGGCCTCTTTGAGCCGAGTTTAACCCGCCGGGAGCGGCAGCGACCCAGCCGGGGTGCGGAGCCCCCGCTCCAGCTCGGGCACAGCTGCGGGACCGGCGCTGCCGCATCCCGGGGCCACCGAACGCTCCCGGTGCCCCCCGAGCGCTCCCGGGGCCACCGAGCGCTCCCGGGGCCACCGAACGCTCCCGGTGCCCCCCGAGCGCTCCCGGGGCCCCCCGAGCCCACCG
>JAWWMS010000114.1:6314699-6330529 GCA_035048045.1 Chlorospingus semifuscus | reverse complement strand
ATGGGATGGGATGGGATGGGATGGGATGGGATGGGATGGGATGGGATGGGATGGGATGGGATAGGATGGGATGGGATGGGATGGAATGGGATAGGATGGGATGGGATGGAAACTGGGAGACAGCAGCCACTGCATTCCCAGAGGAGCAGCTTTCTGCTGCCCTGCATTCCCAGGGGGAGCCCAGGCCCATCTCCAGCACCCCTGGAGCTGCAGAGGAAAACTCCATCCTTCTCCAGGATCCCTGCTCCAGCAGAACCACAGCTGGCACCGTGTGGAAATTCCCAGCTGGAATCCTCATTCAGAACCTCTCTGGTGACAATGCTGTTGGAAACTCGCTGGCTGTGCATTCTGGTGGTGTTCTGGTGTCGGGAGCTGGTAATGGTGCCATACACCTCTGGGACTGCAGAACTGGGTACAATTTCTGCAGCTGTGCAGCCAGCTTCCTTGGACAGTGAATCAGGAATGTTTGCCTGTGGTTTTGACCAGCCAGAAAGCAGATTGCTAACAGCTGAAGCTGATAAAAGTACACAAAGATGATACTGCTACTGAAGAAACCCATCCGGTCAGCTGGAAACCAGAAATTATCAAGCAAAAGCTATTTCAGTGCGGCAACATATTACTTCTGTAATCTTGTTTTGGCTTTCCTGAGAGCATTCAGTCACATTTTGTTCTGCCTAGAACACCAGAGCAAGAAGCCAGCTATTTCAACATATAATAAATTTTATTTCTCTTTAGGAGGAAAAAAAAAAAAAAGGAGCAGAGCTGCAGCGGCCAAGCCAATAAAACCCTGTGGAATGAGAGAGCCTGGGCTCGTGCACAAAGGTGTCCCACAAAATCTCATTATTACAGCAAGGAGACTTCAAAGGGGTGGGAGCAGCAGGGGTGACTCAGCCGCTCCTGCCACTGCTGGGGTGCTCCTGGGCCTGGGGCTGGAGGTGCCACATCCCCATATCCCCACATCCCCATATCCCTGTATCCCCACATCCCCACATCCCCACATCCCAGCCCTGCCCCTGCCCCACATCCCAGCCCTGGCACCCCGTCCTGCCTCGCCCTGGGTGGTGAGCACAGGCAAACATCACCCTCACTGCACGCAGGGATCCCGAGGTGAATTTATCATCCCACAGAACACAAGCTGCTGCACAGCCCTGCCAGGGCTCCAGTGCACGTTCCCATCTGTGTGTTCAGATCAAAGATGTTTGGTTTCACCTTCCAGCTCCCAGACCTCCCCTCAGAGGGGCAGCAGCAGCTCAGCAGCAGCACGGGCAGCAGGCTGGGCACGGAGGCTTCTGTGAAGTGCCAGCTCCAGAGCCACAGGTGCCAGGCTGGGTGCCTGGGCTGTGTTTCTGAGGAAGCACAACTGTCACTGCTGTGTGACTGAGGCCGCCCAGCAAAAGGGACTGCTGGGCTGGGCACGGAGCTCAGGAAAGCACTTGGAAGATCTCCAGCAGATTTTATGGCATAGAAAGGGCTGTGTGAGCGGTGCTGTGATGTAACACAGCACACTGTGAGGCTGCCTTTGATCCCAACACAGTAAACACCCAGAACTATCTGCTTTCACATCAGGGGCAGGAGCTGCACCCTCACATGTGGATGGCTCCTGCTGCACTCGTGGGTGTCAGAGGGGTTTGTGCAGTGAGGGCTGCACCTGGAGGAGGAAGGGGAGTGAGGAGAATCCCTCAGGTGAGCCTGCAGAACAAGAACAGCAAACAGCCCTGGGGACAGAGGAACAGTGGGCAGGGGGCCGTGCTGCAGCTGGGGTAGCAGTGCCAGCAGCGTCCTGCAGAGCCCCAGCTGCACCGGCAGCTCCAGGGCTGTAAATCCTCAAACCCTGTCCCCATGTGCTCCTGTGCACCCCTGTGACACCCAGCACCCCGTGACACCCCGGGGTCACCATGGCCCTGAGGTCACAATGGCCAGAGAGCCCTGAGAGCCACCCTGCAGTGCTGGCCCTGCCTCTGCCCACACAGTGCCACCCTGCAGGGCCTCCTTCCTGACAGCACCGCCCAGGTGGGTGTCCCAGCTCACAGCTCACAGCAGGGACACTGTCCCAGCCTGTCCCCTTCCTGCGGGCTGCAGCTCCTTGTCTGCAGGTGACCAGGTCACGGTGATGTCAGTGGGAGGCTCCATCGCATGCCTGCTGTGCAAATCCTGCTGCTGCCATCAGGGGCTGTGTCCCTGTGGTGCTGAGAGCTCACAGCAAACACACCTGCTGCTTGGATGGCTCTGGGTGGCTCTGGATGGCTCCAGAGATGGCTCTGGATGGCTCTGAGATGGTTCCAGGGATGGCTCTGGGCTCTGGGATGGCTCTGGATGGTTCTGGGCTCTGGGATGGCTCTGGATTGCTCTGGATGGCTCTGGATGGCTCTGGGATGGCTCTGGGCTCTGGAATGGCTCTGGGATGGCTCAGGGATAGCTCTGGGCTCTGGATGGCTCTGGATGGTTCCAGGAATGGCTCTGAATGGCCCTGGGATGGCTCTGGATGGCTCTGGGATGACTCTGGACAGCTGGTGGAGGGCTCTGGGCTCTGGGATGGCTCTGGGATGGGCAGCACTGCCAGCCAGGCTCTGGCAGCTGCCCAGGGAGCTCCTCCCCAGGGAGGTTTCCCTCTGAACCCTTCCTGCTTCCGCAGCCTGGCCCTGGGACCCCGCTGGGGGATTTGCTGTGATGGCCAGCCGGCAGTTTGGGAGGGATTAGGGATCTCTCTACGTAGGAACAACGGGTGCAATAGGATTAGTGGGACTCTCCATTGAGGCACGGAGCCATAAATAGCACCTGGACCTTAAGCTGGTGCTTCCCCTCCGAGGCAGGGATCACCAGGCAGGTGCCTCCACCCGGGCAGGGAGGAGCTCCTGAGCTTCCCCCAGAGGAGGAGCAGGAGCCGAGGGGCAGAGCCAGAGCTCAGAGCTCAGCACTGAGTGACTGCAGCGCCCAGCAGCCCTGCTCATCCTTAGGCACCTGCATGCCTTAGCAATGGGGCTGCCAGGGCAGCTGCAGCCTCCCCTCCACGCCCCAATTGGTGACTGAGTGCTCCTGCTGGGTGGGTGCACAGGCACAGCACGGTCCTGTGTGTGCCTGTCTCCTCCAAAGGGCAAAGGGGTGCCAGCACTCACCTGTGTGAAAACAGCAGATCTGAACAATCCAAGGCCAGAGCAGGGCGCACAAACCTCACTGGGATGGCTGTGGTGGTGTAAAATCTGCTTTTCAGCAGTCAAAATGCCATTACTTTATCCCCTGGGGAAATGGACTGAGGTTTCCTTGTGGCAGCAGCTGTGGAATAACCTCTGCGAGCTGAGGTCCACTGGAGAAACGAGTGACAGAAAGAGGTGGTGAACCTGCAGGGAGCTGGTGATTCCCCTCAGAGGCTCTAAGGAGATTTCCAAACAATTTGCAGGCATTCCCCTTCTTAATAGATTTAGGAGGCGGGGAACAGAAATAGCACCAAGCACGTCATGGAAAGTAGGAAACTTCTTTACAGGGTTAAAAATAAGCAAAGAGCAGAGCATTTATTTAGGACAGGCAGGAGCAGGGTGGCTAATTGCTGAAGGAAGAGGCAGTTTCCATTCGCACAGAGGTGTCGTCAGTGAAAACAAGATAACTGAGTCATGCTTAGGTAACAGCAGCAGAAACGTGTCTGCAGCCCAGCACAGCCCTGCAGCAGTTGTGGGTCACCCCTGGGTGTTCTGGGGCTCACACCTGTGTGTCCTGGGGCTCACACCCAGCCCTGTGGGTCACCGCTCACCCTTGTGTGTCCTGGGGCTCACCCCGGTGTGTCCTGGGGCTCATGTCCTCCCCTCCTCTGCAAAAGGCTCTGCAAAGGCTCAGGGCTCTTTCCCTGCTCCTTGTGCCCTGTATGGGCAGGCATCCCTCACATTTCTGGGGTAAAACCCACGTGGAGATGGACTGAGAGCAATGCCCAGAGCAGGAGAGGGCTCGGGGAGCTCTGGGGTCCCTGCAGAGGCACCCAGAGCTGCTGCCCCAAGGGGCAGTGCCAGTTCTGCCATCACTGCTACGTCCCGTTGGCTCAGATTGTGTTGAACCCTTTTCGAGGCAGGTTTGCCATGGCTGTGGCTGCTACCATCACCAGGAACATTTGTTGAACCCTTTTTGAGGCAGGTTTGCCATGGCTGTGGCTGCTGCCATCACCAGCACCGTGTGTTGCTGGATTTATCACTGTTCTAACTGAGAGCCAAGAGAGAATCAAGTCCTTTGTGTCTCACCATTCCTATTCTCTCAGCATTTGTTTAAAGTCACTTCCATATTTCCAGAGCATCATTTGGCTTTGAAATCCCTTTCTCTTTAAGCAGCACCGGCTCAGATTTTGGATGTGCAAACCCCTCAGCACTCACACTGCCTGCCTGCCCTGCTGGGGATGCTGAGCCCGGGGACAATTCACATTTCTCTGCATCTGCTCCTCCACAGGTGGCTGGAACAGCAGCAGCCCCTGGCGAAGCCCACCAAGGAGAGCCCAGGGGATGGAGGAGGCCAAGGCAGAGCCGGGGGTCCCCCAGGCGCCCCCCAGGCCCAGGAACCGGCCGCCCCCCGGCGCCCCCCTGGGCTCCCGCCTGGTGCCCGTGGTCGTGCACACCGGGGGCCGCCCCCTCAGCTCCTTCCACTTCGTGTTCTACCAGCGGGCCTGGCCCAACTCGCTGGCCCCGTTCTGCACGGCACAGAAACCCTTCTGCGGCTTCCGCTTCCAGGAGGGCACCGCGCACGGCCGGGCACGCCTCGGGGTGCCCAGCACCGACATCCGCAAGTGGAGAGCCTGCCGCGGCCCCAAGCCATAGCCGGGGCTGCCCGGGGGCAATAGAGTGTCTCTCGGGGCAATAAAGGCTGGGACAGCACGGGGGGACAGCGTGCCATGGGGTGACAGCACAGTGTGACAGTGTGCCATGGGGTGACAGCACAGTGTGACAGTGTGCCATGGGGTGACAGCACGGGGGGACAGTGTGCCATGGTGTGACAGTGTGACACAGTGTGACAGCACGGGGGGACAGTGTGCCATGGGGTGACAGCACAGTGTGACAGTGTGCCATGGGGTGACAGCACGGAGGGACAGTGTGCAATGGGGTGACAGTGTGACACGGTGCGACACCATGGTGTGACAGTGTGCCATGGGGTGACAGCACGGGTGGACAGTGTGCCATGGGGTGACAGCACAGTGTGACAGTGTGCCATGGGGTGACAGCACAGGGGGACAGTGTGCCATGGGGTGACAGCACAGTGTGACAGTGTGCCATGGTGTGAGAGCCATGGGCACCATGTCCCACGGGTGTGACAGCCACAGGCATCGTGTCCCATTGGTTTGAGCAGTGTCCCATGGGTGTGAGAGCCACAGGCACTGTGTGTGCCCCATCAGTGTGAGCAGTGTCCCATCGGTGTGAGCAGTGTCCCTTTGGTGTGAGAGCCACGGGCACTGTGTGTGTCCCATGAGTGTGAGCAGTGTCCCCTCAGTGTGAGCAGTGTCCCATCGGTGTGACAGCCTCGGGCAGGGCAGCTGGGCTGGGCGGGGAGGCTGTGCCGCTGCTCCCCAGGGAAATATGCAGAGTGCATTTTGCTCTGCAGCCCTGCCCAGCCCGTCCTGTCCCTTCCTGCTGCCCGGGTGCCACAGCACAGGGCACTGCCAGCCCACCCAGCCCAGCTCACCTGGCTCAGCACAGCCTGGGCTGGGCTCGGGGCTCCACTGCAGCCTCACCTGGCTCAACAGGGCCACTACAGAATTAGCACATCCAATTAGTGTTCCTCAGCTTAATTCCTTTTCCATGAGTGGTTTTTGATTGTGTAATGCTGCTTTTTTTAGCAGAGTTATTCCTAATTTACTGAGGTGCAGAAGCAATACGGCCTCTGTTACTTGTTAGATAACTGCAGTTATATATTAAATGTGTGTTATGGATAAACTCTGTGGGACACCCTGGGCTCACACCTTTCACTTCCAGCCCAGGATCTGGCCCATGGTGCTTTCTGAGATTTTATTCCCGAGTACTTCTCAGAATGCTGTGTGCCAAAGTGAAAACAACATTGGATTTGGTTGTGTTTACATGGAGAATTTTGCATGGCAATCCACCACAAGTGAAAATTGAAGCTGCATTTAACTGCACTGAGTTTGTAGTGCAGCAGCCAGGACACACTGCTGGGGTGAGCAGGGTGGGAAAAACCACTCAATTAACAGGACCAAGACTGGACACAGGACCCCTGGAGCTGGGGGGAGAGGGCCCTTCCCCTTCCTGCTGTCTGCAATTAAAGCAGACTTAAACCTCTACCATTCAAGGCAATTACGTTTCTATATTTGTCTCCTCAGACCAAATTCACCCTCCTGCTGTCTCCTCAGGAGCTGAGGTGGCTCTTTGGCTCTTCCCCCTGCCTGAATCCCAGGCTCTGGAGCCCCTCTGGAACCCTCTGGCAGAGTGAGGGGAAGGGACAGCAAAAAGCACAAACAGCACACAGGATCCAGAATGGTTTTCTCTCATTTTTCCTACTCTGGTTCTGTTCCAAAAGTTGTTGCTCATGTGACGCCAGCCCCCCTTCCCATAAAGATAAATGAAGTGGATTAAGAGATTAGCTCATCACAGAGAAAATTCCACCCTCCTAATCTCCTGCTGGGCCTGTAATCTGCAAGACTTCCCCATTTTACCTTTTTCTATTTTAACCTGAACTCTTAAAGCCTGGCAGGAGCCCAGCGCCCCTCCAGCCTCATTGGCTGGGGAGGGATTTGCTGGGTGCTTAAATGCCACCTTCCATCCAAGGAGGGTTTTGTGCTTTTGGGTTTGCCAGCAAGAGGAGCATCCTGTGTCCATCCCTGCTGGGATCTGTACAGCACCACGGATTTCCTGATGCCCTGACCCTGCGCTGCTGGGGACGTCTGGGCTTCGAAGGCAAGAAGCAGAATTGTGAGATTGTTTTATTTTCCCTAAATCTCACAAACACTCCGCCTTTGGCCGCAAAGGGCCCAGCAGCCGGTGTGGAGATGGGGAACATGGACGGGAAAACCGTGGAGGAGCTGAGCACCACCGAGTGCCACCAGTGGTACAAGAAGTTCATGACGGAGTGTCCTTCTGGCCAGCTCACCCTCTACGAGTTCAAACAGTTTTTTGGCTTGAAAAACCTGAGTCCGGCAGCGAACAAATACGTTGAGCAAATGTTTGAGACGTTTGACTTTAACAAGGTAAATATTGTCCTTCCCACTGGGCCGTGCAGGGCTGGGCTGGCTGGGAGGGAGGGAGCAGAACCTGCTCTGGGTATGTGCAGCCTGGTTCACTGCAGCCTCATAAAGTGTGGAATTGGTTCTGGAACGTGAGAAATGCCAGCAGGAACTCCTCACCCCCTGCCTGCTCTGCAGGGACACACAGGCTTCTCCCAGAACTGACATTTTCCTTCTGAAACAGGGCGGTTCTACCTGGCAGTCCTTGATCCCTTTAAAATGAAGTGCCATTTAATCCCTAAACACTGGGTGCTGTGACAGTGGCTGCGAGCACAAGGGCTGCATTCACTGAGTCCCCAGCACGGGCTGGGGCTGCTTGTGCTCTGGGAAACGGGAAACTGTGAATGGATTGCACTGGGGTTGGTTTTATTCCATGGGAGAAGGAGCTTGGAATCCCTGGGGAGAGGCTTTGGGATTGAGGAATGCAGTCCCTGAGCAGGGATTTGGGAATGCAGTTCCAGAGCAGATATTTGGGAATGCAGTTCCAGAGCAGGGATTTGGGAATGGAATTCCAGAGCAGGGATTTGGGAATGCAGTTCCAGAGCAGATATTTGGGAATGCAGTCCCTGAGCAGGGATTTGGGAATGCAGTCCCAGAGCAGATTTTTGGGAATGCAGTCCTGGAGCAGGGATTTGGGAATGTAATCCCACAGCAGATATTTGGGAATGCAGTCCCAGAGCAGATTTTTGGGAATGCAGTCCCAGAGCAGGGATTTGGGAATGCAGTTCCAGAGCAGGGATTTGGGAATGCAGTCCTGGAGCAGATATTTGGGAATGCAGTTCCAGAGCGGGGATTTGGGAATGCAGTTCCAGAGCAGATTTCTGGGAAGCAGGTGGATGCTGTATCTCCAACAGCAAACTGCATCCTCCTCTGCTTGCAAATGACCTGAAATTGCACCTCCTGTGAGGTGAGGAATCTATTTTATGGCAACCCAAAGGGTTTAGTGGCTTTAATCCCATTGACAAAAATGCAAATCAGGCCCTAAACCCTTCAGGTGTTTGGTTGGTGCCTCGGCCTTTCCCTTGCTCACCGCTGTTTGAATGCCTGCCTGAAAGGGGAATTGATGCGCAGGAAATCCTGCTGGGAAGGGGCTTAGCAGTTATTTGTCCCTAATCTGGCTGCTGCAGCCCTGGGATCAAGCAGATGATCTCTGCAAGGTCCTGGCCCCGGGGCAGTGCCTTTGTTCACTGACAAACCCTGGATTATGCTCTGTACTGGGAATCATGGAATCACTGAGGGTGGAAAGGGCCCTGGGACCCCTGAGCCCAGCTGCCACCCCAGGTTCACCAAGAACGTGTCCCCAGTGCCACAGGAGCCCTTGCAGGGAAGCGCCACAAACCACAGCAGGGGAATGGATCCTTTTAAACACCATGGGAACACTCTGGGCTGGGCAGGAGGCATTTCAACAACCCGCTGGGAGCTGTGGGTGTCACAGGCTCATCTGGGGGCACTTTGGTGCCCGTGAGCCCAGGCCAGCAGCTCTGCAGTGGTGCCACCATCCTGGGTACAGCTGGGCACCCAAACACCATGGCACCAGCTGGGGTGGGCAAACACCCGGCAGGAAAGTCAAAGATAAAAGTGTTTGTGCTCCAAAGGTGCAGCGGGCACAGCAATGGCACAGGGACAGAGGAACCCCAGCCCCAGATGTCACAGCGTGCTGGGGTCACCCCTGAGTGTGCTCCTCTCCTGGGAATGGGACCCCAGGCAGGAGAAAGGAGCTGTGGGTGTGTGCAGGCAGGATGGGGCTGGGGGATTTACCAGGGCTCATCTGCATAAACCTCTGTGACCTCTGAATCCCCGCTGCTTTGGGCTGGTAATTAATGCCTGGTGTGTTAATTCCCTGAGCCAGGCCAGCTCTGTCCCTGAGCCACATCCACCAGCCAGTCCCAACCTTAACAGTCCAAGGCTGGGCTTGGTGATCTGGGAGCCTTTCCCTGACTTTATGATTCTGTAATTCTATCATTCTACAGCATTTCTGCCCAGATTCAGGTGGAACCTTGGCTTTCACCACTGGGTTCCATCAGTGCCTGATCTCAGGGTGGGGGAACCAGCTCCAGGGGGAGCTTCAGAAGTGACCAAAATAATCCTTAATTGCCTGATTCTGCTTTTAACCTCACCTTGGCTTCTGACCTTCTGCCTTTAGGATGGCTACATCGATTTCATGGAGTATGTGGCAGCCCTGAGCCTGGTGCTGAAGGGCAAGGTGGACCAGAAGCTCAGGTGGTATTTCAAGCTCTATGACGTGGATGGCAACGGCTGCATCGACCGGGCTGAGCTGCTGAACATCATCAAAGTGAGTGGGGACAGCTCCCCCATCCCTGCCCAGACGGGCCCTGGGTGCAGGGAGGCTGCAGCAGGAACTTCCAGCCATGAATGCCATGGTCAGCTGCAGACCTGCCCAAAGCTGCTGCTGTGCTGTGCCAGCTGTGCCAGCTGTGCCAGCTGTGCCTCCAGCACCCTGTCCTGCCCTGGCAGCTTGCTTAACCCTGGGCACTGAAACCGGGGCTGAGATAAGCACTTGAGTTTAATCTGAGGGTTTTGAGAGGTGAATGGCTCCTGGCTTATCCCAGCATGCCCAGTAAATCTTGTAAAGCATTGATGGCCTTTTTGGGTGATTTTAATCTCCAGCCTTTCAGACAGGACTCACTCCTTTCCAAGCCTAACTGCCTGAGAACAAGTTTTAGCCCTGAAAAAGCCTCTGGCCTTTTGTGCTGGTGATTTGGCCGCTTGTTCTGAATGACACCCACCCCTGCAGAGCACTCAGCAACTCCTGTGCCCTTGTTCCCCCCAGGCCATTCGCTCCATCAACCGCTGCAACGAGAAGATGACGGCAGAGGAGTTCACAGACATGGTGTTCAACAAAATCGACATCAATGGAGATGGTGAGGCCCCTCCTGGGCACTGCCCTCCCTTCCTGCACCCCAGAACACAGGCTGGGAGAGCTGGCAGAGGGTGGCTGCCTGTGCAGGCTGGGCTCCCCATGTTCCCTGGGAGGGTCTGTGCTGGGCTTTGGGGCACAATGCAGGCACTGAGCCCCCATTGCAGGGTCTGTGCCAGTCCTGGGGTGCAGGGAGCTGCAGGGCTGGGGGTTTAACAGAGCTCTGTGCTGGGCTTTGGGGCACAATGCAGGTGCTGAGCCCCCACTGCAGGGTCTGTGCCAGTCCTGGGGTGCAGGGAGCTGCAGGGCTGGGGGTTTAACAGAGCTGTGTGCCCTGCAGGCGAGCTGTCCCTGGAGGAGTTCATGGAGGGCGTGCAGAAGGACGAGATGCTGCTGGACATCCTGACGCGCAGCCTGGACCTGACCCACATCGTGAGGCTGATCCAGAACGATGGCAAGAACCCCCACGAGGCCGGGCAGGACGCCCAGGCTGCCCAGTAGCTCCCTGGGCTGTGCCTTGGCCTCCCCTGGCACTGTCACCGATCAGCTGTGCCTGCACTCCCTGCTGACAGAACTGTCCCCTGGGCACGGGGACCGGGGGGACACCCCTGGGTACCAGAGGAGAGGGGTGCAGAGCTAAATAACACCATGTCCATCCCACACGGAGCTGGGATGGCTCTGGACACTCTGCTGAGCTTGGAGAGGGGACAGCCAGTGCTGCACGAGGCTGTGCAGAACAAGAACTCACTGAGAACACCCCAAAACTGCCACCGAGGCCAGAGGGGACAGCCAGTGCTGCATGAGGCTGTGCGGGGTGAGAGCTCACTGAGAACACCCCAAAACTGCCACTGAGGCTGTGGCCAGAGGGGACAGCCAGTGCTGCACAAGGCTGTGCGGGGTAAGAACTCACTGACAACACCCCAAAACTGCCACTGAGGCCGTGGCCAGCACCCCCAGAGGGGTCCAACCAGGACTTGGCCCTGTGAGAGGGGTCCTGGAAAAGCAGATCCAAACCTTCTCCTTCCATTTGAATTTCCAGAGCAAGCAATCTCCAGTTCTGGTCACTCCTTCCTTCACTCATTATTATTTGGTCAGCAGTGAGCAGTGATAATGTGAGTTACAACACTTGTGAGCTAGCACAAGGGGAGGGGTGAATGCAGTGGCTTTTCTTTGTTTAAAAGCACTAAAAACATGGAATGGTGCCTTTTTCTAACAACCCCCGGGACTGTAAGGAAATGCTTCTCCCTGAAGCATCTGCAAGGAAGGAAGGAAGAAAGGAAGGAAGGAAGTGCTTCCAGACGAGCAGGACCATTTTCCTGACCATTTTTCCTGTGTGTCTTTTTCACTGGACAGAGTTTTACCTGGAAGCTTTTGTACTTCCAGTCCTATGGTGAGCTAATAAAGATGTTTTACAATATTATTTCAGGTTGTGCTTCTTCTCTCTTGCAATCAACCCTCCTGTTTCCAGCAGGGCAGATTTAGTGGCTCACACAAGCACACAAACAGCTGCTCTGGGGTTGTTCTGGGGCTCACAAACCGCAGCACCCTGGACAGGAGCCCTTGATGGCCAACCTGTCCACTCTCAGCCCTGCAGGAGGGAGCAGCTGCACCCTCATTAGAGTGGGCTGAGCTGTTACTCACAGTGTAATGTCAGATCCTAGTGCAATACAGCAGTGCAATGTCAGATCCTAGTGCAATACATCAGTGCAATGTCAGATTCTAGTGCAATACAGCAGTGTAACTCTCCTTCTTGCAGCACAACCAACTCCCCCACAGGTGACCAGCACCAAACCCAGAGCCCTTTGGACCTGCACAGCATGGGAGGGAGCTGAGCTCAGCGTGGGCTTTGTGAGCACCTCCCTGGGCACAGAGACCTCAGCCCTGCCTGAGCTCCCCTGAGCTCCCCTCTGTGCCCAAGGGGCAGCAGGAAGCGGCTTTGGGCAGCCAGATCTCTAGTTAGAAAGCCGAAGTTGTTCTAAAAGGTGTCACACACTGTCCCACCCCTGTCCCCATCTCTGTGCCATGCCATGCCATTATCCCATTCCCATCTCATCCCATCCTACCCCATTCCCATTCCCATTCCCATTCCCATTCCCATTCCCGTTCCCGTTCCCATTCCCATTCCCATTCCCATTCCATCCCTGTTCCCATCCCATGGATCCCATTATCCCATTATCCCACTATCCCACTATCCCACTATCCCACTCTCCCCTTATCCCATTATCCCGTTCCCGTCCCGGTTTTTGCCTCCCCCGCTCCCGCCGTGTCCCGTCCCGCAGCGCCCCCTGCCGGCCGCGCCGGGAGCAGCGGGACCGGCCCCGGGACCCCGAACCCGAGAGAAACCCCAAAACCCGAGAGAAACCCCCAAAACAGCCCCGGGACCCCCTAAAACAGCCCCGGGAACCCCTTAAAACAGCCCCGAGACTTCCCCAGAACAGCCCCGGGACCCCGAACCCGACAGAACCCCCAAAACAGCCCCGGGACCCCAAACCCGAGGGATCCCCCAAACTTGAGGCACCTTCTAAGCTTCTGAGCTGAGCTTAACTTTGAAGAAATGAAAGAAGAGAAAGGGAGGAAGGAAGGAAAGGAAAAGGAAGGACAGCACGGAAAGAAAGGAAAGGAAAGAAAGGAGGGAACGGCAGGCAGGAAGGCAGGAAGGGAAGAACGGAAGGAAAATAAAGGAGGAAAGGGAGGAAAGAAAGGAAAGGAATTTTGCCATGGCCCAGCCGGGCACAGGTGCTGTAAGAAAAGCGCTGCAAGGGACCACAGGCAGTGCCTGCAGTGACCGGCACGGGGCTCAGGAGGTCACTCTGGCCTTGCACAGGACATTTCCAAGGGAACCTGCCCCGGGTGCTCCGGGAATGACCTGGGCACAAACCCGAGCTCGGGAGCCGCCCCTGCCCCAGGCTCAGCTGCACCCAGAGCAGGGCAGCGATCCCCTCTCCCCTCAGCCGCCCATCCCTGCTGCTCAGCCTCTCCCAGGGATGCTGTGCATCTCCCGGGCTATTTCAGGGTGTGATTGACGCCTCCCTGGCTCCTGCTCCCCCTTCCCTTCCACCTCAGCCTCAGCTGCGGCTTCCCAGCCCGGTTATTGCACCGTGGGTCCTGCCCGGCTGCGGGGCACGGAGCAGATGGCAGCCCAGAAACGTCAGGTGGCATGTGCCTTTTCCGAGCCCTCCTGCTTCCCCGTTTAGAGCAGGAAGAAATCCGATCAGATCAGTGCAATCCAATTGGAGCGGGCCCTAAGTCTGGCAATGGGATTATGCAAATTCTGACATCCACAGCCCGCTGAGCGCTGATGGGGCTGCGAGAGATCAGGGCCGTGTAGCCAGGGCTTTAAAATAGCACCTTGCCGTTCCTCGGCCAGAGATTACACAATTGATAAGAGGAACGATTTTCCATGGGCTGTGCCAGCTCTGACAGCAGCACAGCCCCTGCAGCTCCGTGCCAGGGCTCGGGACCAGCTCCAGGGCTGCTCCGGGCCTGCAGGGTCACACACATCCGACTGCAGCACTCTGCTCTCTTTATTTTAAACACCCGTTCCCACTTCCATTGAGAAACGTTGGATTTTTAATCCTACTCTCACGGTTTTTGCTGTCATCACACGAAGTTAAACGCAAGAGGCTCCTTCCCAACTCTGCACCAGAATCGCCACCTCTGCCTTATCTCTGTCTGACCCAGCTGCTCCTCCCCTAAATTCAATATATCACACTCACAGGCTGCAGTTTCACTCAGGTGCTCACACAGCTCTTCACCTAATCAACAAACAGATACTACAAAACAAAGGTTTTTAATAAATATTTCTTTATTCAATTTGTGTTTTACAAAACTTCTACCAACATCTGTACAAGGGCTTACGAGGGAGGGCTGCTGGGTCCCCAAGCAGCCCCTGCAGAGCCTGGGCTGGCCAGGTGAGCAGAATTGCAGAATTTGAAGCATTTCAGTGAAGCAGCAAAATGCAATTCTATGAACTAAACAGCCTCTCTAAATCCATGCAAGGAGCAGGGGGTGTTACCTGGGTTGAGATGTTGAAATGTAATGAATTCTTAGAGATTTGTACCCTGCAATGGAAACATTTTTTCACAAGCTGGAAAATCAATAAATGTGAATGTTTTCATCCAGGCTCTCAAGCCAGAAGTCAGATTTTTCTCCCAGATCTTGAGCTGATGAACTATTGACCAGAGAGAGCTTTGAGCAGCTGCCTCCGAGCAGCAGAAAGCACAAGTCTAATCAGCCCTGATAAGTCAGCACAGCACAAACTGCTCAGTATTTACAGAGAACTCATAGAAAGGCTGTTTCGAAGTGGAAATGTGCACAATCTGACCTCCTGCACTGATTGTGTCTGATCCTGAGCACTTCCCCATGGAATTTAAACACTGGCTAAACTGACAAGACCACAAACCAGCACACTAATCAGCTAATGACAGCTACTACAGTCCTAATTAAAGGCCACAAAAAAGGGGTTGTAAATCTTTTCATTGGTATGACCTGGCCCACTGATCCCATAGGAAAATTCAGATGGAACAAACAAGCTCATGTTATTTTCCTGGGGGGTTTTCTTCTTTTGAATGAACCAGTAAATCCAATAAAGGTGAACCAAAATATTGATTCAACCCAAATCCTTTTCCCACATACATCTATGTAGAAATGTGGTTAGAACAGCAGAGCTCAGCCTGCAACTTGTGTAAATTCTATTTTTGCAGTCTGGGGCTAAATTAAGTCCAGTGTAAAACCACTGTACTGGAATTTTTGTCACTTTTCCCACTTTTCAAGGCCAGTTTGGACACGGCTTGGAGCAACGTGATGTGGCATCCCTGCCCAGGGCAGGGGGCTTGGAAATCAGGGAGTTTTCAGGTTCCTCCCAGCCCAAACCATCCCTGATTTCTGATTCTGTGGGCCTGCCAATGGAGCAGCACAAATTGCAGAGACACTGACGAGCACAGCCCTGCTCTTCCCTCACCTCTGCTCCCACTCCAAACTTCTCCCAGAGCACTGAAAATCCTGGGGCTCCCTGGGCTCATCCACCCTTCCCAGGGCAGGAGAATCTATTCCAGTGAGGATTCCTCAGAACCAGGGGCTCAAATCCTGGGGCTCCAATCCTGGGGCTCCCTGAGCTCATCCACCTTTCCCAGGGCAGGAGAATCTATTCCAGTGAGGATTCCTCAGAACCAGGGGTTCCAATCCTGGGGCTCCAATCCTGGAGCTCCCTGGGCTCATCCACCTTTCCCAGGGCAGGAGAATCTGCTCCAGGGAAGATTCCCCAGAACCAGGGGCTGGGAGGAGCTGAGTCCCACCCGGGCTGTTCTGAGCGCTGAGTGGGGCTGGGAAATGCCAGAGTTTGGAGCCAGCATCCCTCAGCCCCTCGGGCTCTGGGCAGGCAGAAGGAGCAGCCTCTGGTCCCCAGGAGGGGCAGGAAGGAGCTGCTGCTGCTCCTGCCCAGCCCTGAGGTTGTTTCCCTCAGCTCTGTGTGCTGCCCTGGCCACTGCTCAGACCCAAATCTCATTTCTGGTGGGGTTATGTTGGACACGAGCAGCAGTAAAGGCTGCAAACACACACAGAGCCCCCTGAGCATCCCACAGGAATCCCTGAACATCCCACAGAGATGCCTGAGCATCCCACAGGGATCTCTGAGCATCCCACAGAGCCCCCTGAGCTCCCACAGAGCCACCTGAGCATCCCACAGAGCCCCCTGAGCACCCACAGAGCCACCTGAGCATCCCACAGAGCCCCCTGAGCATCCCACAGAGCCCCCTG
>JAWWMS010000114.1:6277855-6290693 GCA_035048045.1 Chlorospingus semifuscus | reverse complement strand
CCCTGCCTTGCCTTGCCTTGCCTTGCCTTGCCTTGCCCTGCCTTGCCCTGCCTTGCCTTGCCCTGCCTTGCCTTGCCTTGCCCTGCCCTGCCTTGCCTTGCCTTGCCCTGCCTTGCCTTGCCTTGCCTTGCCCTGCCTTGCCTTGCCCTGCCCTGCCTTGCCTTGCCTTGCCCTGCCTTGCCTTGCCTTGCCTTGCCTTGCCCTGCCTTGCCTTGCCTTTCCTTGCCTAGCCTTGCCTTGCCCTGCCTTGCCTTGCCCTGCCCTGCCCTGCCTTGCCCTTCCCTGCCTTGCCTTGCCCTGCCCTGCCCTGCTTTGCCTTTCCTTGCCATGCCCTGCCTTGCCTTGCCTTACCTTGCCCTGCCTTGCCTTGCCCTGCCTTGCCTTGCCCTGCCCTGCCCTGCCTTGCCCTTCCCTGCCTTGCCTTGCCTTGCCCTGCCTTGCCCTGCCTTGCCTTGCCTTGCCTTGCCCTGCCTTGCCTTGCCTTGCCTTGCCTTGCCCTGCCCTGCCTTGCCTTGCCCTGCCTTGCCTTGCCTTGCCTTGCCCTGCCTTGCCCTGCCTTTCCTTGCCTTGCCTTGCCTTTCCTTGCCTTGCCTTGCCCTGCCTTTCCTTGCCCTGCCTTGCCCTGCCTTGCCTTGCCCTGCCTTGCCCTGCCCTGCCCTGCCTTGCCTTGCCTTTCATCTTGGTTTTCCTTTCTAGCTTTAGAGTAAAAAAGCAGCAGTAGTAACTTTCAGGCTACCTGGGAGTAAAAAAAAAACCCAAAACTATAATCCAGCACATCCCTTATCATACACCAACTACAAAGAACAGATAACAATACAATCAATTATTAAAAACGGCACCTTTTGCGACAGTGTCGCTTTACGGCACCTTTTGCGACAATCGCGCTTTACGACACATTTTGCGACAGTCGCGCTTTACGACAGGATTTACGACAGTCGCGCTTTACGGCACCTTTTGCGACAGTCGCGTTTTACGGCAGGATTTACGACAGTCGCGCTTTACGACACCTTTTACGACAGTCGCGCTTTACGACACCTTGTACGACAGTCGCGCTTTACGACACCTTTTGCGACAGTCGCGCTTTACGACACCTTTTGCGACAGTCGTGCTTTACGGCATGATTTACGACAGTCGCGCTTTACGGCATGATTTACGACAGTCGCGCTTTACGGCACCTTTTACGACAGTCGCGCTTTACGGCAGGATTTACGACAGTCGCGCTTTACGGCACCTTTTACGACAGTGTCGCTTTACGGCAGGATTTACGACAGTCGTGCTTTACGGCACCTTTTGCGACGGTCGCGCTTTGCGGCACCTTTTACGACGGTCGTGCTTTACGGCACCTTTTGCGACAGTCGTGTTTTACGGCAGGATTTACGACAGTGTCGCTTTACGGCACCTTTTGCGACAGTCGCGCTTTACGGCAAGATTTACGACAGTGTCGCTTTACGGCAGGATTTACGACAGCCGCGCTTTACGGCAGGATTTACGACAGTCGCGCTTTACGGCACCTTTTGCGACAGTCGCGCTTTACGGCACCACAGGATGTGTCTAACACAAGTTTTAGTCCCCCCTCACCCAATCACTCACTTCTCCGCCTCAACAGAACTTTCAAACCACTTTTTTTTAAATGTCACAACAGCCGGAATTGTTTGATTTAAGGATTCTATAAGAAAGCCTCATATATCACATAAAATGTATCATCTTAATTTTTCATCCTCATAGAAGACAAAAAGGGCCTTTTCTGCTGTTTGCCCCACCCTCCCTGAGCCAGGGGAGGTGGTGGGGGTCCTGCAGCTCTCTGGTACCTGCCAGGATTTCTCTGAAGCCTGCAGCAGGGTGGACAGGAGCTCCTGTAAAATGACCATCTTCTGCTTGAGCATCAGCTCACGGTGCAGGGCCTCCTGTGGGACAGGGGAACAGAGTCAGTGGGGCCAGAGCTGGGGCACAGCCCAGAGCCCCCAGCCCAGAGCCCCCAGCCCAGGGCTGGCCCTGCCTGGGGTCCAGATCTTTGAGGTCTGTTGGATTTCTGAGGCCATGTTAAAATTGGGCTTTTAACACCCCTTCCTTTAGCAATATTAATAATTTTAATAAGTATTATTCTTGGTGAAAACCAGCTGCCCCAGTGGGTGCTGAGCACTGGTTGGTACCTACCTTCAGGTAGTTGGAGAGCTGCACCATTTCCTGAAAGGGAAAGGGCAGGTGTTTAAAAATAGGATTGTTTCAGTTTATAAATATGGCATGAACTTGCTACAAAAAGCTACATATTTTTAAATAAAAGTGAATTAACAGCCTATATTTGGGTGGGAAGGAGAGCCTGCTGGGGTCCATTGGGTTAGTTTTTCCAGGGAAGTGGAAATATTCCCACAGCAGTTTACCTTTCAGGAGTTCCATTAGCTGTGCTTTGCTTACCTTATTTAAAACTGCTATTCCCCAGCTGCAATGACAAACAAAGAGCGTTACTGAGGGAGGGTATTCAGCTGGACTCCCCCTCCCCAGCTTTGTCTGTGCAGCCTTCGTGGGGAGCACTTTGGGCACGGCCAGGGAGGGCAGAGCTGCTCACTCTGTCTGCTGGCTCGAGTCTGTCACTGCCGAGCTGGGCAGGGTCTGTGTCCCTGTGGAGGCGAAGGGACAGCGTGGGGACAATCCCCAGGAGGGGCTGTGGCTGTCCTTCCGTGAGCGTGTCCGTCTCTGTCCCGGCAGGGCCTCCCCGGCCTCGGGCCCCAGGTTTCTCCTGCGGAGGAACTCAGCCTGCCGGGGGCTGGTGGCCGTCCCCCGGCCCGGGGTGACGCCGGCCCTGCAGCAGGTGACATTGACCCTGCCCCGCAGCCGCTCCCGCGCCTCCTGCCGCCGCTCGCTCCTCTCCTCGTAGCTCTCTGCCCTCCTGGGCATGCTGGCCCCGTCCCCGGGGGGCTGTGCCCTGCGGAACCGGCCCAGAACACGGGGGATCAGTGAAATTCAGCCTTTTCTGGGGTTTGTGGGGTGTGGGGCAGTGCTTCTGGAGCGCCAGTTACATCTAGGGTACTCCCATGCTGTTTAGTTTGTATAAAATCTGCTCTGTAATTCTTTACACAGTCCTGGTGGTAGCTGTGGGGTGCTCAGAGCTCATTCCTGGTGCTTTCTTTTGCTGTAGGGGTCTCCTTTGAAGGCAAGCAGCATTTTTGGGGTGTTCCCTGGGTGGGGAAGGTGCCCACAAGCCCCAGCCAGGACACTGCTCCAAAAGCTGAGTGTTTTTCAACTCATTTTGCTCCATTTTTGTGTGTTCTGCTCAGCCTCCACTCGTCCATCTCTTCCCACCAGGAAAAGCTCACTCCTCTCCCACCTGTGCTGCCTCTGTCTTGCCCAGCCCGTCCCAGGGCTGTAAAAGCCTCAGCTCACCAAAAATGCACTGAAAAGCAGGATAAAGCTTAAAGAAACACAGCCCATTACTCACCCCGGGCTGAGCAAACCCTGCAGGCTTTCTTCACAAGCCAATGTTCCATTTCCTCCTTCTGTTACCCCAAATTACCCTCTGCAATTAGACCTGTCCTCTGTCTTTGCTTTCCGAGCTGTTACACCTCTTGCTCCAAGGGAAACCAGGCAAAACCCTCTGCTTCTTGCTGGTTCACGTTACAGTTCGCCAGTGCCAGTTGTGTAGGCTGAAATCGGGGTGAAAAAGGAGGGAAAAGGTGCCTGGTGCTGCCCTTGGGCTGTGCCAGCCCCAGAACTGGCGCTGTGGGTGCCGCACACTTACCTGGTGCCAGGCTCCTGTCCTGCCCCTCGGGTGCCGTGCCCAGCCGGGTGTCTCAGGGCAGCAGCACGCCCCAGCTGCCCTCCTCATGCCCAGCAGCTCATGCTGTGCTCTCCTGCTCTCTCTGTGGAACAGGAAACGCTGCAGCTGCGGCCGAGCCCCGGTTCCTGTCTGTGCCCACAGCCTGGCCCAGCGGGGTCGGGCTTATCTCAGGAGCCCCGAGGGTCCAGCCTGGCCCCAAGCAGAACCAGCAGCTCAGTTATCTCCCGGGGCATCTCCCCGTGCTGCTGTGTGACACTCAGGGAGAGCTGGAGCTGCCCGTGGCACTCGGGGACGGAGTTCCCCTGAGCGGCTTTGGGGAAGCACAGTAATGCTATTATTGGAAGGCTTCTTGCAGGTTGGAAAGGGGAAAAAAAAGCGTGTTTTGGCAGCTGAGGAGAGGCCAGGAATGGCAGAAATTCATTAAGGTCTTTAGAGAAGTGAAAGCTGCGTTAATGCAAATCGGGAGGAGGTCGGTTCAGCCAGCTGGGCGCTGATAAGGGCGCCCTGCCCTGATAAGGGCTCCCACGTGGAGAAGGAACACCCAGAACAGCAGAGATCTCAAAGCAATATTGGATTTATTTCTACAAAGACTGGCATGGAAGGGATGTGTGACAGAAATCTCCAGATTCAGAGACTCTCTCGTGGCTTTGGGAGCTCTGTGCTGCCTGGCCCAAAGCCTGGTCCTGGGCCAGGGCTCAGCTCAGCTGCCTCGGTGGCTCTCCAGAGGGAGCAGTGTCTGCAGGGTGAGCAGGACCCCACTGCTGGGCAGGGCAGATACTGCTGCAGCCCTTCTCTGAAGTGCTTACTGCTGCAAAAAGCCCTTTACAAGAGCCCATCGCTAAAAAGGACATTTTTGTGCTGCCTTACAGACTCCTGGAGTGTCCTGCCCCAGGCTGCCAGGGCGTCAGCACAGGGATGCCCCAGGGCGTGGAGAGGGCACCGAGCAGCTGGGCACACAGCCAGACCCGTCCTGAGCAGCTGGGTTCACAGGCAGAGCCTTCCTGAGCAGCTGGGTTCACAGGCAGACCTGTCCTGCTCGGGCCCAGGTGTGCCAGGACAGCTCCAGGTGCCCCAGCACAGCCCCAGGTGTGCCAGCCCATCCCCAGGTGTCCTGGCACATCCCAGGTGTCCCAGCCCATCCCCAGGTGTCCCAGGTGTCCCAGCACATCCCCAGGTGTCCCAGCACAGCCCAGGTGTCCCAGCACTGCCCAGGTGTCCCAGCACAGCCCCAGGTGTCCCAGCACTGCCCAGGTGCCCCAGCACAGCCCCAGGTGTCCCAGCACATCCCAGGTGTTCCGGCACATCCCAGGTGTCCCAGCCCATCCCCAGGTGTCCCAGCACATCCCAGGTGTCCCAGGTGTCCCGGAGTCCCAGCACTACGTTCTCCGCACGTTCTCCAGGCGGTAGCTGCCGCGGAGCAGCCCCTCCAGCAGCTCGGGGGCGAGGCCGTGCAGGAGCAGCGCGGTGCCGATGGCCGGCCCGGGGTAGTGCAGCTCCCGGCGGCGCAGGGCCCCGGCCCGGATGATCTCCAGGGCACACTCCTCCTTGGGGGCCGGGGTGTCGGGGATGACGTGGGACACGGCCTGTACAGCGCTCTCTGCAATGGGGACAGGGACGGCTCAGGGGGACACAGCGCCATCGGCTTTGGGGTGTCCGGGACACCCCAGACCCACAGACCCAAACCCACAGACCCAACCCCACAGATCCAAACCCACAGACCCAACCCCACAGACTCAAACCCACAGACCCAACCCCACAGACCCAAATCCACAGACCCAAACCCACAGACCCAAACCCACAAACCCAAACCCACAAACCCAACCCCACAGACCCAAACCCACAGACCCAAACCCACAGACTCTGGGATCAGACCTGCTTAACGAGGCTCAGAACAGTGACAATGACAATTATAAATGTCCTTCCCTTCCCTTTGCTTTCCACCCCTGAGTTCACTGAGCCTGGCAGAGTCCAAGGCCTCAGGGCTCACTTTTGGAAGGGTTGGGGTTCTGTTCCCACAGCTGCAGAGGCAGGGGAGGCTCCAGCAGCAGTGGCAGAGCAGGCTGGCACCAGGGACAGGGGCTGGGCTGGAATGGGCTGAGCTGGAATGGGGTCCTGGCAGGGCTGAGCTCACCTGTGTTGATGTAGCCCAGGATGCAGAGCGTGATGGAAACGTTCACCTTGTCTATGATGAGCTCCTGCCTCAAGGAGCTGAAAAATCCATCTAGGGCGAACTTGGTTGCAGAATAGGGAGCAGTAAAAGGGCCAGCAATTTTACCTGGAGCAGAGACAGGGCTGGGGGTCAGGTGCTGAGCAGGCACCAGGCTGCACAGCTCTGCCTTCCCCTTGCCCTGCCAGTAGCTCCAGTGCTGGGATGTAGGGTGTTGGGATAAACTGAGAGATAAAGCACACTCAGGAATGCTCAAATTGTGACATATGGCACTAAGGGCCTTCCAGAGCAGCTTTTGCATCCCTGCAGAGATGCCCAGCTACTGCCAATGTGTGTTCAGTGTGAAATCACCTGCACTGCAGCGTGTGAAGGTGATCAGAGGGTGCCAAGAGCCTGACGGGACAGAGGATAAATTTCCCAGGGGATTTGAATCTTGCAGAGCTAAATCACGTGCTGCCCCTGAGTGCCAGCCCTGCCTGTGGTCCCTCCTGTGCCTTTTGGAGCAGTCTCAGCAGGGACTGTGGCAGGAGAGGAAGAGCTGTGGCAGGAGCTCACCTGCTATGGATGAAACCACCACGATGCTGCCCTCGCTCTCCCTCAGCAGGGGCAGGGCAGCCGTGGCCAGGGCCACGTAGCTCACAAAGTTGGTCTCCATGAGGCTGCGGACGTGCCCCACGTCCCCGCTGAAGAAGGTGAAGCCGCTCTGGCCGATGTGGTTGAGGATAAGCATGTCCAGGCCCCCTGTGGGCAGAGCAGCTGTGCCACCAGCCACGGAGCCAGCACCTCCAGGGGCTGGGCTGCACGGGGCTGAGCAGGGAGCACCTACCCCAGGTGTTCTCAGCCTCCCTGAGCACCTCCTCGGGCAGGCTGGGGCTGGCCATGGAGCCGCTGATGTAGCGGGCGGAGGCAGCGCCGAGCTCCAGGCACCGCTCCACAACCTGGGGAGAGAAGGGGCTCTGAGGCACTCACCTGCATGGAACCCCAGCCCAGACTGCAGGGAACCCAGCCCGGGCTGCAGGGAACCCCAGCCCAGACTGCAGGGAACCCAGCCCCGGCTGCTCCTGTGCTGGGCCAGGCAGGGCTGGGGCTGGGGGAGCCCTGGAGTGTGTGTGCAGTGTTCCAGGTGTGCCCTGGGGTGCATGTGCAGGTACCAGGTGTGCCCAGAGTGGTGCTGGGGAGCCCTCGGGTGGATGTTCAGGGTACCAGGTGTGCTCCTGTGCCCAGGCTGGGGTGAATATCACATCCAGCCCAGCACACCCCCCTCGCCATTTACTTTCTGCAACTTGGCCTCTGTCCGTGCCGTGAGCAGCAGGTGTGCCTCCATCCGTGCCAGGTGATATGCCATCTGCTCCCCGATGCCGCTGCTGGCTCCCGTCACGATCACCCGCTTCCCCCGGAGCATCTCTGCCGAGGAGGGTGCAGAGCTCAGCCCTGGCACAGCCCTGGCACAGCCCTGGCTGCCCCTCTGCTCGTGGGCACCTCCCTGTCCCTGCAGCTCCTCCCTGTCCCTGCAGCTCCCCTGTGCCCCTGCCAGCCTGGTCAGACCCCACTGCAGTCTGACCCCAATCTCAGCAGGGTGGGGAGGCCTGAGCTCTGCACCCCTGCCCAGGGAGCGGGGAGAGCTGGCCAATAAAGCATTGAATGTTTAAAGTGGGAAAAGTGCTTTTTTCCCGAATAAGTCATTGACAGGGGTCAGGCACTCTCCCAGCAGAGCCAGTGTAGCTCTGTGAGTTCTCCCCAGCTCTGACCCCTTGTCTGGGGCGGCCTGACCTCCCCTCCCGGCCCTCCCTGGCTGTGCCAGCCCCATCCAGGTCCCTGTGCTTGGCACACGCTGCCCCTCTGGTGGTGCTTGTGGAGCCTGCTTGTCCCTGCTTGTCCCTGCTTCTCCTTGCTTCTCCCGGGACTCACCTTCATTGAAGTTCTCAGGTGCTGAGTAAAAATAAAAGGCCAGTGCTGCTCCCAGCAAAGGGATGAGAATCTTGAGCAGCAAGCCCATCCCTCTGCAGAGGAAAGGCAGGAACCAGACGAGCCCCGCGGGGAGGTGAAGGTGGCTGGAGCTCGCGAATGGGGCTGGGCAGTTTTGAGCTGGCTCTTATCTCACACATGTTTGCTGATGGACCTTTTCTTTGCCCTGCTGGTGATTTAGCAAACATTAACCTAATGAAGCGTGTGGCTTTGGACTTTAGGCTGTCCCTTTGCACCCTGGGCCTGCCAGGAGTGCCAGGTGTGCTTTTGGACAGAGGTGAAGGGAAGGCACTGAGCAGTGGTCTGGTGGCTGCCCAGGGGCTGGGAGAGCAGTGTCCCCTCGGAGCAGACATCCCTGGGACCATGGACGTCCCTCTCTCCCCCTCTAAACCAGGAGCAGCCCTTCCCTTCCCTCGCTCTCTGGCTGCCTGAGGATTCACTGAGCAGCACTCCTGTACGCGTCCACAGCTAGACCTGGGGAGAACAGGGCTGCCACAGGTTCCATTTCCCATCCACTGCTGATGATCCTGGGTTATCCTCTGGGATATCACCATGGGGGTAACACTGGCAGTTTGCTGGGTGGCTCTTACCCCTAAAAAATATCCCTATGAGGAATCCATGGGTTGCAAAAGGCAGTAAAGGAGCCAAGTGGATAATTAGGAAAGATATTCAGCTTTCCCAGGGTTGTGATTCTGCTCAGTGCCTGCTGGGCAGGTGGCAAATGGCTTTGAGGGTGATTTTCTGAAAGTTTAAGGGGCAGAACCCACTCGGTGTGTGCTGGTTTGTGTGGGTGATCTTGGGGTAAGGAGAAATTAGGAAGGAATTGTTCTCTGTGAGGGTGGCAGGCCCTGGCACAGGGTGCCCAGAGCAGCTGTGGCTGCCCTTGGATCCCTGGCAGTGCCCATGAACAGCTGGCAAAGGCCATAAATCCCCGCCAGCACACGCAGAGCTGTCCGGCTAATACGCTTTATTTAATAATTAGCTCAATAATTAGCGTTGCGCGGCCGGGCGCGGCCAGCAGGGCACAGAGGAGCCGCCAGTGCGGCCCCGCTCCGTCCCGGCGGGTGCCGCCAGCGCATCGCGAGCCGGGCGGGGGCGGTGGCGGCCGGGAACGGAGGAACGGGGCTGGCCGGGACCAGGCGGTGACCGGGGACCCTCCCGCGGCTGGGGACCCTGCCGGTGACCGGGGACAATCCCGGGGGCTGGGGATCCTCCTGGTGACGGGGATCCTGCCGGGGTACGGGACCCTGCCGGAGCCGGGACCGTCCCGGGGTACTGGACCCTCCCGGTGACCGGGGACAATCCCGGGGGCCAAGGGACCCTCCGCTAACAGGGGACCCTGCCGCGGCCGGGACCGTCCCGGTGACCGGGACCCTCCCGGGTACGGGACCCTCCTGAGGTACGGGACCCTCCCGGGGTACGGGACCCTGCCGGTGACAGGGGACCATCCGGGGGTCCCGGGCCGGGTCTCAGTGCGGCGGGCGGGGGGCGGCGGGCCCGGCGGGCAGGCGGTAGCGGCTCCGCACCAGGTAATCGAGCAGCTCGGCGGCGCAGTCCCGCAGCAGCAGCGGCAGCCGCGTGGAGCTGTAGCGGTAGTAGAGCTCCCTCCGGCGCAGCGCCGCGCCCTTGAGGATCTCCAGCGCGCACTCGTCCCGCGGCGCCGGCCGCTCCTGCAGCACCTCCGCGGCAGCGCGCACCGCGCGGTCTGCGCGCCCCCGCGTCAGCGCCGGGGATGGGGGACAGTGGGGATCCCCCGGGGATGGGGAAGAGTGGGGATCCCCCGGGGATGGGGAGAGAGTAGGGACCCCCGGGGATGGGGGACAGTGGGGAACCCCCGAGATTGAGGGGAGAGTTGGGGATACTCAGGGATGGGGGAGAGTGGGGATCCCCCGGGAATGGGGGAGAGTGGGGAACCCCCGAGATTGAGGGGACAGTTGGGGATACTCAGAGGTGGGGGAGAGTGGGGATCCCCCGGGGATGAGAGGACAGTGGGGATCCCCCGAGATTGAGGGGAGAGTGGGGATCCCCCGGGGATGGGGGAGAGTGAGGACTCCCAGGAATGGGGGAGAGTGGAATCCCCGGGGGATGCAGAGAGAGTAGGGACCCCCGGGGATGGGAGAGAGTAGGGATCTCTGGGGTAGTGGGGGAGAGTGGGGATCTCTGGGGGATGTGAGGAGAACGAGGACTCCCAGGGGATGGGGGAGAGTGGGGATCCCTTGAGGATGAAGGCACCCAAAGGGGTGTTGGGCTGTGCCAGGCTGTAAGCAGTGCCCAGATTTACGTGGCACGGGGAAGTAAAAGGCTTTTGAGGCTGTTTTGGGGGCAGACAGGTGGGATCCCCCTGCAGCAGGGGTGGCAGGCTGAGGTGGTGACAGAGATGGCAGGAGAAGGAGCCAGGGTGGGGATGCCCAGCCCTGGGCAGGGCTGGCACAGCTCTGCTCTCACCTGTATCGATGAAGCCGAGGATGCAGAGTGTGATGGAGACATTTATGCTCTGAATGGTGAACTCCTGCCTCAGGGAGCTGAAAAATCCATCCAGGGCAAACTTAGTCGCAGAGTAGGGGACGGTAAAGGGGAACCCGACTTTACCTGGGCACAGAGGGAAGTTCTGTGTTAGCACACAAGGCTGCTCTGCCTGAGCTGCTCTTCTGCCCTTCCTCAGAGAGGATTTTACCAGGGAAGTGCCATCCTGGCACCTGAACAGCAGCCAAAGCTGTGGCCCACATCTCTACTCAGGGCACGGGCAACCCACAGGAACCACAAAACCCTCAGAGGGGAGAGATGGAGCAAAGCTGGAACTCCTGTCCCTGGCCTGAGCTGCTCACCAGAGCCCTGACCAACGCAGCACTGTGGGGTTTAATTGATCAAAAACCAAAATGGGGAGATTGGGTTGAGCAGAAAACAAATTCCATCAAGAGAACCCCAAACCCATCTGGATTTGGGTGTTTGGGCTGGTTTTGGTGGGGTTTTAGTGTTAAGGAGTTATGGCTCCTGGAGGGTGCCTGTTGTCCCTGTGTGCTGCTCCTGGCACTCAGCCCAGGTGCCTTTGGGCAGTCCCATGTCCCCAGCCTGGTGGCACTGCCCACTCACCTGCCATGGATGAAACCACCACGATGCTGCCCTCGCTCTCCTTCAGCATGGGCAGGGCTGACGTGGCCATGGCCACGTAGCTGAGGAAGTTGATTTCCAGCAGCTTCCGGACGTGCTCAACGTCCCCATCGAAAAAGCCAAAGTAGGATGCACCGACGTGGTTCAGAATGAGCATGTCAAGGCCTCCTGCCAGCAGAAAAACGGGCATTAGTGCTGGGGGAGAGGGCTGCAAGCAGCAAAACAACATTTTCTGGGAGCAGAATAAGTGCAATCCAAGGAAATCAGGTTTTTGGGTCAGAGCTGTGGCCTGTTACCTCCAGAGCAGGGATACAGCCTGGATGGTGGCTGCCAGGAAATATTTTGTTGTGATATATTTTGTTAGTTCAAAACACAAATGCCACGGCCCAAGGGAGATCACCCTGAGCTGTCTGTGGGACAGGAGGGAGAGGAGAGGGGAGCTCTCCATGGAGCTGGTGCATTTCTGAGCCGTGACCCTTGGCTGCAATGGCCAGGGCTGTGGATCCCCCAGACCCTGGCACTGGGCTGGTGAAATCCAGGACTGTGGCACTGCAGCAGGATGCCAGGAGGCCACAGGGCTGCAATCCAGAGCTCAGTTCAGTGTGAGAGGCAGCAGTGCAGGCAGAGGAGCAGGGTCAGTGTGAGAGGCAGCAGTGCAGGCAGAGGAGCAGGGTCAGTGTGAGAGGCAGCAGTGCAGGCAGAGGAGCGGGGTCAGTGTGAGAGGTAGCAGTGCAGATAGGAGCAGGGTCAGTGTGAGAGGCAGCAGCGCAGGCAGAGGAGGGGGCTGCAAGGGGCAGAGTTAGGGGAGGATTTTCCCATCTCTCCCCATTTGCCCGTGGCAAACAGCAGGGCCGGGATGCTGGCAGTGTGCAGAGCGGGCTCAGACGTACCCAGCGCTGTCTGTGCCTCCCTCACCACGCGCTGGGCGAAGGCCGTGTCCTCCATGGAGCCGCTGACGAAGCGCGCCGAGGCTGCGCCCAGCTCCAGGCAGCGCCGCACCACCTGCGCCACAGCGGGGCTCAGCAGCCTGCCTGGCTCATCTGGGGACCTCATCCCTGCCCTAGAGATCCTCTTCCCTGCCTGGGAACCCCCTTCCAACTCTGGAGCCCCATCCCTGCCCTGGGAACCCCTTCCCTGCCCCAGAGCCCCCTCCCTGCCCTGGGAATCTCATCCCTGCTGTGGAAACCCCATCCCTGCCCCGGAGCCCGCTGGCTCTCAGGTGTGGGTGTCGGAGCTCCCTGTGATGTGTCCCCACCTAAAACCGGCGGTTTGGACTTTTGGGAATGTGTTTGGAGCTTTGTGATCTTCAAAGGGAGCCTGGAAAATGATTCCTTGGGTGAGCGCGTTACCCGAGGCAGTCTGGCTGCTCCTGCGTGCAGGCTGGGCTGGAATTGCAGGAGCAGCAGCAGGGGCAGGAGCAGGAGCCTGCTGTGGAATGAGGGTGTGTGGGGATGTGTGTGCAGCTCAGACACTGTGGTGTGGAGTGTGGGGAGCTGTGTGTGCAGGAGGGACTGCAGGTGTGTGTATGTGTGCAGGAGGGACTGCCAGGTGTGCAGGAGGGGATTGCAGTGTGTGCAGGAGCTCCCAGAGGTCTGTCACCATGACCTGTGACTATCACCATTGTCCAGCTGGGACCCATGCCTGTCCCCATGCCCATGTTTGACCCGTGCCTGTCCCCATGCCCAGGTGTGACCCGTGCCTGTCCCCATGCCCATGTGTGACCTGTGCCAGTCCCCATGCCCAGGTGTGACCCGTGCCAGTCCCCATGCCCATGTGTGACCCGTTCGGGTCCCCATGCCCAGGTGTGACCCGTGCGGGTCCCCATG
>JAWWMS010000114.1:6236569-6270923 GCA_035048045.1 Chlorospingus semifuscus | reverse complement strand
GGGGCGGGGGCCGGGCCGGGAGCGGGGCCCGGAGCTGGGGCCGGCCCGGCCCCCCCGCGCTGGCAGCTCCTGCCCTAATCCGGCCAGACGGGGAAAAAAACCTTTTTTTTTTTTTTAAACCCTTTCCTCCCCCAGTTGATAATTTTTTTTTATTCTTTCTTTTCCCCATTCCATTTCTTTCTCCTTGCGTTTTCCCATCCCTCCTTCCATTTCTCCTTTTTCTCTTAAAAAACTTATGTTTTTCCTTTCTCCAAAAAAAACCCCCAAGACTATCTCAGTCTAATTCCCAAACCAGAGATCTGATGCCTGACTTGCTGTACCTGCTTCTGCAATAAATATTTCATCTATTCAATTTCATATATTCACAGAGGCTTTGCTGATTGCCTGGGAGGCAGGGAGAGGGTCTGTGTCCACAGCTGCCAAAACAGGGCAGGGTTTGGGTCAGGGCTTGGGGCTGTGTGTGGCCAATTCACCAAAATGTCCCTGCCTGGCTGCCAGTGGCCAATTCACCAAAATGTCCCCGCCTGGCTGCCAGTGACCAATTCACCAAAATGTCCCTGCCCTGCTGCCAGTGGCCAATTCATCAAAATGTCCCTGCCTGGCTGCCAGTGACCAATTCACCAAAATGTCCCTGCCTGGCTGCCACACTGCAGGCAAGGGAGTGAGAAAATGCCCCAGGGATTCAGCAGGCCGGTGTCACCAGGCCGAGGTGTGACAGTGTCACCCCAGCCGAAGTGTGACCATGCATCAGACTGAGGTGCGACTGTGTCACCCGGACTGAGGTGTGACCATGCTTGTGGAAGGTTTCTCCAGGTTTCTCCAGGTGCCTCACCACAGGGAGCCATGAGAAGGTGATTCTGCAGGTGTGACAGCCCCTGACTTCCTGGGAGTGAGGGAACTTGGGGAAGCTCCAAAGATGGAGCAGTTACATCAAATCAGATCCACTCTTGACTTTTCCTGCACTTGGTGCTGAATCTGTGTCACCCCCTTTGTGTCACCCCCTTTGTGTCCCCCTGAGTGTCACTCTCTGTGTCACCTGCAGCACGGTGCTCTTCCCATCCTGGGCTGCAGCCAGGCAGTGTTGCACCAGTAACCCTGGCATCACTGATGATGCAAGAACGATTGCATCATCATCATCATCACCCCCATCATTGCTGCGGCTGCAGCTCCAGAACCCTCTGAGTTCCTGCACATCCCTGCTAAAGCCACGAGAAGCTGTTGGGATCTCCAGCAGGTGATGGACTCTGGGACAGACTTCCATGTGGCTGAGAGGATGGGAATTGCTCTGCCAGGCAGTGCGTAGAAATTAAAATATCAGCTGATGTTGTAGCAGCAGTTTTAGGGAGAGGTTGGTGCATGAGGAAGGAGGTGAAGCTCATATCCTTCCTGCCTTCCTCCCCTCCTCCTCCTCAGCTTTGATGCCCCCACACTGCTTGGTTGCCTGCACAGGACATTGTGGGCACTGCTGGCCCACCCCAAAAAGGAGCACAGCCCTTGAGTTTGGGGGTTTTTCCTGTCTCTGAGCCGTGCCGGGCGTGGGGCAGTGACTCAGCCCTGGCTCCTCACATCCCGCGCGTCCCGGGGCTGCCCCGGCCCCCACAGCGCTCCAAGGAAACGCTCCCGGGGAAAACTTGGGGTTTTTTTGGGTTTTTTTTGTTTTTTTTTTTTTTTTTTTTGCAAGTTTTGAGTCTGCTTAGGAAATTGTATTGCAAGACTGGCTGTAAAAGTTGCTAAAGACTCGTCTATCCCTCCTCAGCGTCTGGGGTTTTCTACTTTAAATAAAGGGTCCTTATCTTCCCTGCCAACTTGGCAGCCGAGCTTGCAGCTGATCCCTGACTTTGGGCTGTGTTTTTTCTCTTCTGCAACACTCAAAAAAAAAAATAAAAAAAGGAAAAAAAAAGGCTTTTGGAGAAAAGATAGCCGGAGGAGACAGCGGCCAGACAGGGGAGGTGAAGGTCACGGCTGATCCCGATGCCGCGGCTCTTTGGGGGTCACTGTGCTGCCCCTCCAGCCCCCTCCTGCCCCGGCCCTGCCCAGCCCCGGCAGCAGCAGCGGCTGAGCTGATCCAACCCCTGACACAAAGGGCACTGTCACGGTGACTTTTCACCTACAAAAACGATTTTTGGTTGGTTTTGGGTTTTTTTCAGGCAGGGTTTTTGTTGCCTGCTGAACCTGATGCTTGCAAGTCTTTTTCTGAAGGCTGGGGAGGGAATTTCTGTTCATAAAATACTGATGGAGATGTCCGTGGATTCCCAGAGCACTGAGAGCTGGAGCTTTTGGGCTGACACAGAGCTCAGGATAATTTTGAGCATTAACCAATCAGCTGATAATCATCTCTGGCAAACACTTCTCATGGCAGCACTCAGATTGTGTTGATCTAATTTAACAACATTTAATTCGATTTTGGCTTAGATGTCAGTAACAAAGTCTATGCAAGCTCGTTGTGTGGACATTTAAATTGAATTAAGTGTGGTTAAAACGATTAATGATTAACACCAAATTAGACTAATTTTAGCCGTTCTAAATCTTATTTAGGAGCGTCTGCATGAGGATGCTGTCAGGTTTAATCGCAACTTTGATTAAACCGGGCTTGGTGGCCGGGGGAGCCACACAGGTTTAACGTCATCGGGGGGAAGAGCTGGGCCTGAACTTCCCCAGCAGCGTCAGCAGCCAGAGCTTAACCTGAATCGGCTGGGAGGGGAGGCTGGGGTGGGGCAGAGCGGGGATGGGGCTCCGGAGGAGATGCTGGGGTGGGGCAGAGCAGGGATGAGGCTCCGGAGGAGATGCTGGGGTGGGGCAGAGCGGGGATGGGGCTCCGGAGGAGAGGCTGGGGTGGGGCACAGCGGGGATGAGGCTCCGGAGGAGATGCTGGGGTGGGGCAGAGCGGGGAATGAGGCTCCTGCAGAGCGGGGATCCTGCGATGCTGCTCCGGAGGGGAGGCTGGGATGCAGCAGCTCGGGGGATGAGGCTCCGGCAGTGCGGGGGATGCTGTGATGCCGCTCTGGAGGGGATGGGGCAGCTCCAGGGATGCTGCTCTGGCAGCTCTGGGGATGAGGCTCAGGAGGAGAGGTTGGGATGTGGCAGAGCAGGGGATGATGCTCAGGAGCCGCCAGCCGGGAGATCTGCCTGGAATTGCCCTGGAGGAGGGAGCAGCGGATGCTGAGCTGCTGCACCGGGGCTGCTGCTGCCTCTGCCAGAGCTGAGCGTCCTCCTGGCACGGCTGGCTGGGCACGGGTGAATTTGGTACCAGGGGTGCCCTCGGTGCCATGGGCTGACCTCAGTACCACGGGATGGCCTTGGTATCATGGAGTGACCTCGGTACCAGGGGTGCCCTCGGTATCTCGTGGTGAAATTGGTACCACGGGGTGACCTTGGTACCCCAGAGTGACCTTAGTGCCAGGGGATGTCGTCAGTACCCAGGATGACCTTGGTGCCACAGGGAGACCTTGGTGCCAGGGGGTGACTTTGGTGCCACAGGCTGACCTTGGTATCGTGGGGTGACCTCGGTACCAGGGGTGCCCTCAGTACCCAGGATGACCTTGGTACCAACAGGGTCACCTTGGTACCACGGGGTGCCCTTGATATCAGAGGTGTCCTTGGCGATGCTCTCGGGATGGCAGCGCTGCCAGACCAGGCTGGGCACAGAGCCAGCCCCGCTCCCAGCCTGGCGGAGCCTTCCAGGGGCTCAGGTTTCAGTGCCCGGGGCTGGCACACTCCCTGCTGGCAGGGTCAGGGGCACAGCTCAGGTTTCACACCCCGGGCTGGCACACTCCGGGCTGGCAGGGGCAGGGGCAGGGGCAGGGGCTCGGCAGGCGCTGGCCATGCCGCAGGTGCGTGCTGGGGGCTCTGGGAGGAGCAGAGCTGCCCTGAAAGGGGCTGGGAGGGAAAGGGAGCTGCCCCTGCTGCCAGAACAGCCCCATAGCAGGACACTTCCCCATAGCAGACACTCCCCCCACCCAGGACATTTCCAGGGTGTCCGATCTGCTCGGGCACAGCACGAGGTGGTGTCACCCTGAGACACGCAAGGGAATAAGGACAGAAAAAGGAAAGGAAACCCTAAAGCCCAGCAAGGCGTGTTAAGGACCTGTCCTATTGCAAATGAATAAAATAATGCAGGTGTGGTTCCACAGCCCAGCTGTGCCAGAGGAGCCTCCCCCAGGCTGTGATGGACACAGGGTGCAGACAGCTCTGGCCACGTGGCCGGGCCGTGGTGACCTGGTCAGTGTGCTGACCTGCTCTGCTGTGGGGCCTGAGGGGGCATCGCTGCCCTGGACAGGTCACAGGGACACAGGGACCCTGCTGCTGGTGCCCAGCACTGTTGTGTGCCCCTGGTGCCCAGAACTGTCCTGTCCCTGTGCCCCTGGTGCCCAGCACTGTCCTGTCCCTCTCCTGCTGGTGCCAGCACTGCCCTGTCCCTGTGCCCCTGGTGCCCAGCACTGTCCTGTCCCTCTCCTGCTGGTGCCAGCACTGCCCTGTCCCTGTACCCTGGTGCCAGCACTGCCCCGTACCCTGGTGCCAGCTCCTTGAGCACCAGAACTGCACAGAGCTGTTGCCTCATCTCCCATATGTCCATGAGTGGGCAAGGGTTGGGCACTGCTGGATATTTTCTGCTCCATGGGCTGTGCCCACCCCTCAGCCCAGCCACGGAGGGGAGCACAGGTGGGAGCAGCCTCTGTTCTACCTGGGCAGCTCAAAGCTGGCAGGCAGGAGCAGCAAACAGTGTGTCCTTCGTGGGACATCTGTGCCTTAAAGGGGGCTCCTAAATGTCCCTAAATGTCAGTTAAAACTTGTGCCCTGGATGTTGCAGGGAGAGGCTTTTGGGGGGTTTGCTGGCTGGCACCAAATGGGTGCAGAGACCAAAAGCCAAAACCCCCCAGAGGGGAGCTGGAAGCTTTCCTAATGGAATATTTTCCTGTTTGGAAAACAGGGACGTGACAAAAATAACGCTGTTCCCCTGCAAGGATAATTTTATCAAGGTCCCAGTGGGAAGGGGGCACAGAGCCAGCCTGTGTCCTGCCAGCTCTGCACCGTGTCCCTCCTGCCTGGGGGGCTGTGCAACCCTGGGGACACTGGGGGTACTGGGGACACTGGGGTACTGGGGATACTGGGGACAGTGGGAATATGGGGACACTGGGGATACTGGGGGTACTGGGGATACTGGGGGTACTGTGGATACTGGGGGTACTGTGGATACTGGGGGTTCTGGGGACACTGGGGATACTGGGGGTACTGGGGGTACTGGGGACACTGGGGATGTGGAGATACTGGGGATACTGGGAATACTGGGGGTACTGGGGACACTGGGGACAAGCATACCAGGGACACTGGGGACACTGGGCCATTCTGTGCCCACCCATCGTGGGTCAGGCCCAGGGAACCCCATGGGGTGAGGACAGGAGCAGGGGGAAAAAGAAAACCCAATTTAATTTAAGGGCAAATCCTGAGCCTCTGCTTTGCTGCCCAGTGCTGTGGAAGGGATTTGGGAGCAGTGCTGAGCTCCTGGGTGAGGAGCAGCTCCTGAGCCCTGTGCTGGCCACAGCTGTGCCCTCCATGCAGCACGGCCCTGTGCCAGCTGTGCCCACAGCTGTGCCCACAGCTGGCACTGCTGCAGGGCTGCTCACACAGGCTGGGCTCACAGGGCTGCTGCCCTTTGGAGCCAGATCCCAGAGTTACTGGAATTTAAACCCAAAGTAGGTCAGTGGCATTTTGGTTCAAAGTGTTATTTGCTTACAGAGCAGGTTTTCAGAACAGGAATTGGAATTTCATCAGGAATTCCTGAAATACTTTTGGAGGAGATCATGGTAATTAGCAAAGCCAGTGATTTAAATCATCTCTGCTGGAGTAAGAAGGTGGTTTGATTTCAATTAAAATTAAAAGATTAGGTGGAGGAAAACCTCTTTTATTACTGATATCATTAATCTTCCAACCGAGAGGGTTATCAGAAAGTTACAACATGAGACATAACTTCTTACCCCTGACAAACCTTCCCGAGTTTTGCTCTTCCCAAGCAGCTTCAGTGCTTCCAGCTCCATGTCCTGTGCCTCTTGCAGGCTTTTCCCACAAAAAGGGAAGCAGCACCTGACAGGACTCAGGCTGTGATGGGAGATATCATCCCACCTCTGGGCAGTCAGGGGCTGGGAGTCTGGACTCTGCCCTCCCTGTGCCAAGATCCTGCTCAGCAGAGGGAAATTATCCCTGTGCCTGGTATTTTCCATTGTAGAGCAGCTCCCCGTGTGCTTTCAGGAATTGTGCTTCAGACATTGTTAATCCTTCAATGAAAAGTGTAACAGCAGCATTAAGTATTGTTCCATTTCTGTGTGCTTGAACTATAAAACCATCCTCGAGCAGCATCCTTTTCCTTAGCGCAGGTTTTGCATTTCAAGGGATTAAATGTTCTTTGTGCAGTGCTGCGCCGCTGATTTCGGTTCCTTTGTGTTTCTGTCGGCACGGGGAGCAGCAGGGATGCTGATCTGCTCCTGGAGGAGAGGTTTTCCTGCAGGAGAGGTTTTTGGTGCTGATCTCTCCTGCAGGAGAGGCTTTCGGTTTTCCTGGGCAGTGTCCCCGGGCAGGGGATGTCCCGTGACTCAGAGCCGATTTCCTGCAGGAGTTCATAATGCTGTTTGTTTTCCAGGGAATGTCTGGCCCAGCCCTCGGAGGGCTGCGGGCACAGCCTGGCACAGGTCAGCACGGGCTGGAGAGGAGCTCGGGCCCTGTGAGCATCCCCCTGTCTGTCCCACCCACCCCAGATTGCTCCAGTGCTTGCGTTTATTTGCTGTGGTGCTTTTTCACCAGCAGTTCCAATCTCCACCTGTAGCACGTTCCCTGCCTGCCACCCAGGACAGCACTGGAGCTGTTCCAGGTCTGACAGCCACCAGAACCTGGACCTGCCACCAGAACCCGGACCTGCCACCACTCTGCCACCAGGGCTTTTGGGATCCCCGGTCCCTGAGCGCCCACCCGTCCACAGCTGATTTTCCCTCTCCCATTTTCACTGGTTCGCAGTTGATATTCTATAAACGAGCCTCTCCATTTTCACTGGTTCACAGTTAATATTCTATAAACGAGTCTCTCCCATTTTCACTGGTTCACAGTTAATATTCTATAAACGAGTGTCTCCCATTTTCACTGGTTTGCAGTTAATATTCTATAAACGACCATCTCCCATTTTGACTGGTTTGCAGCTAATATTCTATAAACGATCCTTTCCCTCGGTTCGGATCCTGTTTGACCTTGCGGACCCTGGAGCTGCAGGTGATGTTTAGCCCTGTTATGGCTCTCTGGGCACCCTTCACACCCCCGAGGTGCCGCTGCGGGTTCGGCTGTGCCGAGGATGTGCCGGCAGTTCGGGGCACGTCCCATCCCTCCCTTCCTCTCCCTTCAGACATTCCAGGGTTGTTCTCGCCTCCCTGCTGCCCCGGGCGGGGCTGGGGAGCAGGAATGCGGCGTTACCGCATTGCCGAACACGCCCAGGTGTGCCCAGGTGTGCCCCGCCTCAGCCCGGCTCGCACACTCCGTAGCCCGAGGGACGATATTTTTATTTTTTATTAATTTTTTATTCCAGCTCTGTGTGCAGCCCTGCTGGGAGCTGCTGGCGCTCAGCCTGGCGTGCCTGTGTCCCTCGGGGTGGGGATGGGACTGGGTGACACCGACAACAGCACGGGAGGAGGGACCTGGAGTCGCCTGGAGGGTCCTGCTGAGCCCTCACCAGTGCGGGAGAGGAGCTTTGGGGTTGTTTCACTGGAGAACATGGAAAGGGCTCGATTTTGCTGAGGATGAAAAGCAGTTTTAGCTGGAATTCAGCGTGTGGGCAGTGCCGGGGGTGGCGGCTGCACTCTGAGCTGCCCTCACTTCGAACAGGGCTTTGGAGGTTCCTGACTTTGCTGCAGCAGTATAGCAATAATACAGTTGTGTTTCCATTAGCAAAACGGCCCTGCCCTGGCAGCCGGTGTGAGTGCAGCGAGCCAGCCCTGCCTGGAGGGAGCCCATTTGGGTTAAACGGAGCCCATTTGGGTTAAATGGAGCCCACTTGGGTTAAACAGAGCCCAGAGCCCATTTGGGTTAAACGGAGCCCATTTGGGTTAAGCAGACCCCATTTGGGTTAAACAGAGCCCACTTGGGTTAAATTGAGCCCATTTAGGTTAAACAGCCCCCGTTTGTGTCAAACAGCCCCCATTTGGGTTTAGAGGAGCCCATTTGTGTCAAACAGCCCCCATTTGGTTTAAATAGACCCCATTTGTGTCAAACAGCCCCCATCCGGGTTTCCCCCGCCGTGCCGGTGCCCGCCCGGCGCTGCCGGAGCCGCGCTGCGCTCACAGGGCGTGGATGTCTGGGGCTCACCCTGAATCACTCCTTTGTCATCGCTGCACCCACAGCACCTCTCCGCAGGTGAGGCAGGGCGCGTTTAAAGCCTGCAGGAGCGGCCGGCGCTCGGAGCTCTGCCGGGGACACGGACACGGGGGACACCACAGGGGACAGGCCAGGTGAGGTTTCTGTTTGCTGTGGGTGTGTGCTGGCACCATTCCCTCACTGTGCTGTCCCGCGGGAGACACTCACGGGAGGTTTTTATGGATTTCTGCTTCTCCTGGAATGTGAGCTGGGGTCTGGGATTGGGTCTGGAAGCACAGAGTGAGGGTGGGGCTGGGGTACAAGAGGGGCTGGGGCAGCACAGGTACAGGAGGCACCCAAAGTGTGCCTGGGGGCTGCAGGGCTCTGTGCGTGCACACTCCATCCCCTCCAGCCCCATCCCACCCGGCACCAGCAGGGCTGGGCCAGGGGCTCGTTGTGCTGGAGGCAAATTCAGTTTCAGCGTCTGATTTTCCTTTCATTATCTTTGATTTTTCCCCCCCCATGCTATTCTGTGTAGATTAATTAAAAGTACCTCCCTGTGAGGTGAGGAGGGAGGAGGACCCGGAGTGAGCTTTTGAACTGACATTTCTGCTCTTTTCAGATTCACTTCAAACCCTTCCCCAGCTGTGCCTGTGGCCGGATGGAGCCTGGCTGCCGGCTGTGGCCATGGGCAGTGCTCGTCCTGCTGGGTAAGGCTCGCCCTGGGCTGCCAGAGAGCAGGGGAACAGCTCAGTAAGGAGAAACGCTGCTGATGGGAGCTCAGCAAAGAGCAATGCTGCTGATGGGAGCTCAGTAAAGAGCAATGCTGCTAATGGGAGCTGTGCAGCAGCAGCAGCAGAGCCTGGGCTGGATTGCAGTGCTGGGGGTGGCAGGAGCCTGCTCTCTGTCCTGAGCTGCAGGACCAGGGGACACTGACCAGGGCTGGCCCTGGGGCCAGGGGACACCTCCAGGGCTGCTCAGCTCGATGGGCAAGGCACAGAGCATCCCTGCAGTCTGAAACCTGGGGCCAGGGCAAGGAGGTGCTTTGGAAGTAACTCTTAGTACAAAGCACTGTTATTAAAAAAAAAAATATTTCATCTCAGAGTGAAACACCCTTCTTGTTCACACATGCCCTGGGGAGGCTGTCCCAGGCATGGCTGGTTTGGTGCAGTGAGCAGCTCCTGGTTCTGTGGGGCTGGTTGGTGTCTGTGCCCCCTGTCTGTGGGGCTGCTCAGTGTCTGTGCCCCTGTCTGTCCGTGGGGCTGCTCAGTGTCTGTGCCCCCTGGCACTGCCCTGAGCCCTGTTCCCGCTGTTGCAGCTGCCCTGCAGCCCCTGGCAGCACAGCGATCCTGCTCCCAGGGCGGTGCCTGCTACCCGGCCCCCGGGGACCTGCTGCTGGGCCGGGCCCCTCACCTGAGAGCCTCCTCCACCTGCGGCCTCAGCAAGCCCGAGACGTACTGCACGCCTCACGGACAGGTACGGCTCCTTCCCTGCAGCCAGAGCTCCCCCGGGGGTGGGAGAGCCTTCCTCCCCTCATCCTCCTCACCCTCAGAGGGGTGGGAAAGTCTTCCTCCCGACCTTCAGGGGGGTAGGAGAGCCTTCCTCCCCTCATCCTCCCCATCCTCCCCATCCCCAGAGGGGTGGGAGAGCCATCCTCCCTTCCATCCTGCCCCCATCCTCCTCCATCCTCCCCATCTCGCAGGGATGCTCCAGCCTGGAGGGGGCTCTGAGCTGTCCCAGCTGGGGTGAGCTTTAAGGTCCTTTCCAACCCAAATCTTTCTGTGATGCTGGGATTTGTCCCTGGAGCCCTTCCCTGCCATCCCCCTGGGTGGGCTGGCACCAAGGCAGCCACAGGGCATGGGCACCATGGGCACCAAGGTTCTGGCACGGAGCACTGCGGGCAAACCATCCCCAACCCTCCTGTCCCTGGGCATTTCAGCTATAAACTGAACTCGTATCTGCTTGTCATAAATGGGAACGTTCCAGCTTGGAAAAGCTGCTGAAGTTGTTTCCAGTCCCTGGTTGTGTGGGGCCAGGAGATCCTGCTGGGGGGATGATGCTGCATCCAGCTGCAGATTCCCACTCCGCTGCTGAGCCAGAGGGAGAATTTGGGGATAAATCTGCCCGAGCACAGAGCTGGGAGCTGCAGAGTGATGAGTCCCTGGTGTGAGCACTTCCTGCAGCCTTCCTGTGGCTGCTGTTAACCCCAAAAGTGCCTTGGGAGGAGCCCCGAGGGTTCAGTGCAGGACAGGCAGGCTTGGAAGGGATGCTCCAGAGGAAAGGAGTGGCAGCTCCCCAGTGGGGCAGAGTTTTCTGCACTGGAGCCCAGCTCCTGTGAGTCAGCCTTGTGGTTTCCATCCGGCCAAGCTGTGGCTGTGGATTTGTGGTGTCCTGGCTGGGCTGGATGCATTTCCACTCATCCCTGAGCTCAGGGAAGGGCAGCTCCAGTCCCAGAGGGGTGTGAGCATCCAATGCTCCTGGATGCTGGGCTGGCTGCAGCATCTTCCCTCCCTCAGGTCCTTTTCCTGCCGACAGTCTCAGTCAGGCATTTCCTCCCCTCCCTTTTTCTGGAGCTCTGCTGCTGCTCCCAGGGATCAGCATTTGTGCTCACAAATAAACCCCAACTGCTTCCCATGCCTTAATTAGCTTTTCCTTCCAAATTTCTGCTAATAGAGGAGAAAAATGCTCAAAAATGTGCCTCTGAAATCTTCATTTAACAATGACTTTTAGCAGTGACTTTTATTTGAAAAGGGGCATGGGGGCCTTGTGCTTGGGAAGTGAGTGAGGACCAAACCCTGATTAATCTGCTCATCCTAAGAGCAGCTGGAATGGGCTGGGTGCCCTCTGTGCCTGGCCCTGGGAGCTCTCTCAAAGGGCATCACTGTGAGCCTCTGCATCATCTGTAATCTGTGAAGAGGGGCCTGGACCTCTCTGCTGCCCCTGGGGCAGGACCGACCTGGCTGCAGGGCCAGGGAGGGAGGGAGGCAGGAGCAGGGCTGCACTCGTCTCTTGCAGGCTACAAATGCCAAAACTCTTTGGTTTTTGTGTCCCTCGTGTCCCCAGGGAGGGCTCCTGGAGGGAGGCAGGAGCAGGGCTGCACTCATCTCTTGCAGGCTACAAATCCCAAAACTCTTTGGTTTTCGTGTCCCTCGTCCCTTGCCTTACAAGCAGCAGGGTTAAAGGGGATGTGAACAGTTAACATTGTGCTGAGCTGGCTTCTGCAGCTCTGGGAATGGGCTCTTCTCTTCCTGACATTTTGTTCCTTTATTGAAATGAGAGAGTCAGAGTTACTGAGAGCAAATCCCCTGATTTCTGTTCTGCAGCTGTAATTGCTGATGGAGGTTTGATTATACCAGCTCTTAACTTGGGAGAAATCCCCACGGGTTCAGCATTTCCTAATCCTTCCCTCCCTTTCTCAACTTCCCTAATTTAAGCAAAAGTGAACTCGATTTCCCTATTCCCACCCTATAAAAAGCAAACCTGTTCAATTTATAGACTCTAGGGCACTTTTTTGGTGACAAGCCCTGCTGTGGCTCAGTTGCCAAATGGGCACAGATCCGGGGGTGGATTTGCAAGCTCAGCAGAGGGCAGGGGACCAGGGGTTGCTCCTGCCGGCCCCAGGGCCCAGTTTTGCAACTCTGGTGGTCACTGATCAGCCGCAGCCTCTGCTCCATTGTCTGCCCGGCCCCGGATCCCTGTAACCTTTATTCTTTGCTCTCCCGATTGCTCCATCCCTGGCCGGGGCTCGGCATTGCCCATTATAGCCCGGGCAGGGCAATGGCTGGGCTGGGACCACTCGGGCTGGGGCTGCTGATGGAGCCAGCGGGGCAGGGAAACGGGAATGGACCGGGAAATGCAGAGAGGATGGGCTTGGGGTCGGGAGGGGCTGAGGGATGCTCGGTGGGACGGGCTGGGATGGACTGTGGGGGTGGGTCAGCCTCAGGAAAGGCTCCGTGGGACAGGCTGAGATGGACTGAGGGAGGTTCAGCCTCAGTTAGCACTGCATTTAACTCTAGAACAGAATATACATAAATATGTCTGGTATGTATCAGGATATATGGAAAATATCAGAATATATGTAAATGTATCTGATATATATATATCAGAATATATGAAAAATATTAGCATATATGAAAAATATCAGCATATATGTAAATGTACCTGATGTATATATCAGAATATATGAAAAATATCAGAATATATGTAAATGTATCTGATATATATATCAGAATACATGAAAAATATCAGAATACATGAAAAATATGAGAATATATGAAAATACATGAGAATATATGAAAAATATCAGAAAAATATCAGAGGAGAGTTCCAGAGGAACCTGTGCTGGGAGATGTGAGCCCACCCCTGGCACAGCACAGAGTGCCTGTGCTGATGGATGGGGGCAGCTGCTCTGGAGCCTCAGCACCAACTCCTCTTTGGCTGCTTCCAAAAATACCGGCCAATATCTGCTGGGAGGGACGTGCCAGACAGCTCTGGGGCTGTGCTGGTGCTGGGCCACCTGCCCGAGTCCCTCAGGGAGCTGGGAGCCCACCCAGGGCTGGAGCAGGGAGAGCTGTGCCTCCCACCCAGCCAGCTCTGCACAGAGCCATGGAATAACCAGGCTGGATGGATCAAAGCGTGGCTCTGGTCTGGGCTTTTCTCTGTCCTGTCAGGGGTTTGCCCAGGCTGCTGCTCAGGGCTGATCTCACCAGGCATTCAGGCACTCCCTGCTGCAGGGCTGTGCCCCCACCTGCCCAGGAGCAGGGAATTGCCCCCACTGCCCAGGACCAGCCCATTTCCCATGGCTGCTCCCTCCTCCCTTCTCTGCAGCTCATTTCCTGGCCTGGGGGTGCAGCTTGGCACGTGCTGGGAGACACCTCCTCCCTGCCTGGCACCGGGTGGGGTGTGGGATAAGCTGCTGCAGTCTGGGCTTTGCAGCCTGTCAGATCAGCCTGGCGGGTTTCAGATGAGGTTTTGCTGATGTGAGAACAGATGGGGTGAGGAAAGCAGCACCCACGAGCTTGCTTTTGAGTGAGGGAGAGGAACTGCATTTCCTAAACCTCATTCCTGGGAGGTTTGTCCAACTCCTGCCTTTACCCACCTCTGCTGCCCACCTAAATCTGGGGTAAATCCAAGCTGGGGGCAGAGCCCTCTCTGTGGTTTGAGCAAAACTCAGAGCTCATTTCCAGTGTCATTTCCAAAGTGACACTGATATCATGGCACAGAGAACCTCAGGCCCAGGCTGGGATTTTGGGGTGTCCTGTGTGGGGCTGGGAACTGCACTCAGTGATCCCTTTGAGCTCCCTGGTTCTGTGCTGGATCTGTGCTCCCAAACTGAATCCCAGTCCAGTTTAGGGCATGCCAGTTGCTCACTGGGCAGTTTAACCATGATGGCAGAGCCTTGGGAGCTTTTGCTGCCTTTTGTCATGGCCAAGGAAAGGATTTGTGCCCTGCCCCAGGAGCCTGGCACAGCCATTGCTGCAGGTACCAGTGCTGGAATAGAGAAGTGTCCTGCAGGAAAGGGGCTGCAATAGGGAATGACATAACCTGGCTTTGCAGGGGCCTTTGCCCACCCCGTCATTTAATAACCCCAAATCTGTGTGTGTACAAATTCCCACTGCTTTCCAGAGTGTTCCCAGACAGAGCTGGGATGGTGATTGGTGTCCCTGTGGAATATTGGTGAGCACGGGCTGAGTGCCAGGGGCTGCCTGGCACAGTGCTCTGTGCCCTGGGGCACAGCTGGGACCCCCACACAGAGCTGGGAGGGGTCTCTGCTCCACGCCTGCACAGCTCAGCCTCCCTCCCTGCTGATGAAAAGTGCAGTTTATTTTGGGCCCTGCTCCTGTGCCAGGAGGGTTTCATTTCAAGGGCTCTCTGCTCATGCTAAAATGGCAGCAGGGGCTCCTGAAATACCCTTGGGCAGGGGCCATCAGTTAAACTGTGTGAGCTTTGCTGCCCTGCACGAGCAGGGAGCTGCTCAGGAGCTGGGTCACAAGGCCAGGGCAGGAGGAGAGCACACAGAGCTGCCATGCTCAGCCACTTTAAAATTGTTCTTTATGGACTTTTGCCCCCTTCCATTCCTTTCTGAGACATGACTCTATTTATTCTGAGCACAGGAGTTTTCCCTCTCACACAACTGTGCTGTGAATTGTCTTTCAGAGGTCTGGGATGAACTTCCCTTCACCCCAGAGCCTCCACAACCCGGATTTGGGGTGGCTGGAGCAGCCTGGAGACGCAGAGGGTGCGAAGTGATTCCCTTGCAGACCCAGAGCCCCTTTTACCTCCCTCCCCAGTGGTTCCCAGCAGAGCCTGGCAGGGAGGGGAGGATCTGCTGGGAGCCAGCAGTGCCCAGAGCAGATCCCCTGTGACCGTGTTCTCAGGGGTCCCAGGGTGAGGGAAAAGACAGGATCTGACTCCATGGTTCAGAAGGCTGATTTATTATTTTATCATATATATTACATTAAAACTATACTAAAAGAATAGAAGAAAAGATTTCATCAGAAGGCTGGCTAAGAATAGAGTAGGAAAGAATGATAACAAAGGTTGGTGGCTCGGACAGAGTCTGAGCCAGCTGACTGTGATTGGCCATTAATTAGAAACAAGCACATGAGACCAATCACAGATGCACCTGTTGCATCCCACAGCAGCGGATAACCATTGTTTGCACTTTGTTCCTGAGGCCTCCCAGCTTCTCAGGAGGAAAAACCCTAAGGAAAGGATTTTCCATAAAGAATCATGTGTGTGACAGATCCCCAGAGCTGCCCTGCCTCTGCTCACATAGAGCTGCAGCCTCTGGAGCTCCCAGGCATCCCCTGAGCCCGCTCAGAAATGGAAATGGCAAAGGGCTGGGGCAGGGACGTGCTGCTGGAGCTCTCCTCACTCATTTTTGGTAATTCCCTCTGTCCCAAGGAACTTTGAGCCACATAGTCACAGCTGGTCAGGGCAAATCCTGCTGTTGCGCAATGCAGGGGTTTCACAACTCACTGCGAGGATGTGACATGGATTTGGTTTCCAGTGTTAATTTTAGTCTTAGTTAAAAAAATTAGGGGGAAAAAAAGAAAAAGGAGATTTTTGCAGCCAGCACAGCCCTGGGCTGCCTGGGAAGGGTTTGTCTCACACCCTGAAGCTTCATTTTGATTCAGTACTGGGTCTGAGTGGGGCTGCAGCCACGCTGTCCCTGGCTGTGTGAATGAGCTCATAAGTATGCAGGAGTCACTCCTAATGAATAATTTAGCCGAGATTAACCTTTCCCCTTGCAGGAAACCTTCCTTTCCTTTCCCATTTGCTGAGCACAGTCAGGACTGGTGGGAAGTTTAATCACCACTGGCAATTGTTCACCAGATTATTTCTGTGGATAATTCCTGCAGCTCCCTGACAATTTGCTGCTCGTGGGCATTATCTGAAATGAGCTCTGCCTAGTCCTGATTAAATTATTTGTGATTCTCACTGGTAGAGCCAGGGAAATGGCATGAGTATATATTTTCAGTGCTACGTTTGCTTACTTTGTGATATTGTTATAAATACTGCAGTTTGCCAACTCCTGTGTGAGGCATTTATAGACAGAGAACATAAAGATTGTGGAAATTATGGAAACAGATGGGTTCCAAGTGAGGATCCCACTGTGCACCCAGCTGGGGAAGGCTCCCAGGCCTGGGACAGAGCAGACCCAGGTCTGGGCTGTGTGAGGAATGAGACCATAGATTGATTTTTGTGAACCACAAATTAATTTTTAAAGGGGAAGCCATTAATGGTGGTGTCACTGTGTCCCAGTGGCTGCCACCCTGCTGCCCCTTCCCCAGCCTATGAAGGGCCCTCTTTAGGGTTTGGGTGGGATTTGGCTCCTCTGTTTAAGCACCCTGAGGAAGGTTTCAGCACAGGGGTGCCTGTGCCGTGCTGTTTGTCCCTTGTCACCCCCTGGCCCTGCTCAGAACCTGAAAGCTGATTCCCCTCTGGGCTCCCAGCACTCCCATGCCTCTGGAGTCACCCAGAGCCACTGCAGCCCCTGCCAGCCCTGCAGAGGGTGTCTCATTGCCTTCCCTGTGCCAGCTGTGCCCCTGCCAGGCCCAGACCCCCTCTGCAGCCAGGGTGACATTTCTGAGCCATCAGGGCTGGCTGCTGCCACCCCTGGCATGCTCTGCTCCATCCTCCCTAATCCCTGTGGGATGTGACAGTGACAGACGTGTCCCACTGCTCCATTTGGGAGCCTCCTCTGCTGCTCAGGCCATGACACCTCAGACTGCCAGGGGGTTTGGGCTGGAGGAGATGATGCAGCTCCAGTGCCCTGTCATGGACACCTCCAGTGCCCCAGGCTGCTCCAACCCCATCCAGACTGGTCTTGGGCACTGCCAGGGCTGGGGCACTGCCTCAGTTTCTCTGGATAACCTGTTCCCACCAGGCTGGAGGTGCTGAGCCCTTCGTTTCATGGTCTGAGCAGCATCTTCCCCCTCCCAGTGGTCTCTGCAGTCCCTGGCTCCACTCCAAGAGCTTCAGCTGGGGCCTCCCCGTGTCCCCAGGGATGCTGCTGTGGGCTCTGGCACAATCTCCCAAATTCCCCATCCCTCTAATTCCCCATCTCCCTAATTCTTCATCGCCTAATTCCTGATTACCCATCTCCCTAATAATTCCCCATCTCCCTAATTCCTGATCTCCTAATTCCCAATTTCCCATCTACCTGATTCCCCATTTCCTAAAATTCCCCATCTCCCAATTCCCCATTTCCCCAGTTCCTGATCTCCTAATTCCCAGTTCCCCATCTCCCAGTCCCCCATCCCCTGGCGCTGCCCTTCCCACCTGGGCCCCCCCTGGCTGTCTCCATCCCAGTTTCCTGGTGGTCCTCGCCCACCCCATCCTTGGCTGCTGTCCATCCCTCCCCTGTCCCGGGCCTTGCTCAATCTCTGCCTTTCCTGATCCAGCCCCTTGATGGCCGCTGGTGCCTGCAGGGACCGTTGCCTGGTTAGTGACAATTTGGGTATTGTTTGCTCCCGGGGGACGCCTTTGTCCCGCTGCCCGTGCTGGATCTCTGTTTACTCCCCGGGTCACTTGCTCAAGTGAAGGGCTGAACTTTGAGCCACTCGACTTCCACCCCCTGGCTTGTGACCCACTGTGAGCTCCTGCTCTGCTCCCGGGGGACAGCCCTGGGGGCTGAGCACAGCCTGAGCCCTGGGATAGGAGAGAAAGGCCCTTCTGTCCAGCAGACAGCCCTGGGCTGGGTGGAAAGGGCAAAGCAGTGCTGAAAGGCTGCAAAGGGCTCTCTAGCCAGTGTTGGCGTTGTGGAAACCAGGGGGGTTGCTTAAAAAACCACAATTCTGATGGTTTGCAAAAACCTGTGTTAGTCAAAGGCGTTTTGGGTTTAGTTTTTAGTCCATAAAACCTTGAGCTGTGGCTTTCAACAAGGTGTGCAGACTGAGTGGCCTGAGTGTCGTCAGTCTTGCTGATCGTAGCCCTCCAGCTCTCTCTCACTGAGCTGGTGCTCCTTGGTCCTCAATGCACCCACCCTGCCTCTCCTCCTCACCCCCGAGGCCTCTGCAGGGGCTGCAGGGGTGGTCACTGTCCTTTCTTTGCAGTGGAGCATGAAGTGCTGCAGGTGTGACTCGAGGCTGCCCCACAGCCACAGCGGGCACCGCGTGCAGAACGTGCTGTCCTCGGCCGGCCGCGCGCGCTGGTGGCAGTCCCAGAACGGTGAGGGCACACACTGCTGCCAACAGCCTGCCCGAGGGGAGCAGGGCACGGTGCTGAGCTCCGGGGCTGGGAGGAAAGGAGGAAATGGCTGTTGCTGTCCCTGTGTCCCCAGTGTGCCCCTGTGACGGTGCCCTCTGTGCCCGCAGGTGTGGAGCGCGTGTCCCTGCAGCTGGACCTGGAGCAGATGTTCCAGCTGCACAGCGTGGTGCTGCACTTCAGGGTGGGTGTGTGAGGCAGCTCCTCTGCTCATGAGCTGTCACTGCACGGTGCCAGCCTGGTGCCAGCCCATGTGCCTGTCCCTGCCCGCAGGCACCGCCCGCAGCGATGCTGATCGAGCGCTCTCTGGACGCTGGCAGGACGTGGCAGGTGCTGCAGTACCTGGCCTCAGACTGTGCCACCGCCTTCCCCCACGTGCCCCGTGGCTCCCCCGAGGGCTGGCACGACCCCCGGTGCCAGGAGCTGCGGGGGCACCCCGGGCACGGGGGCACGGTGGGTACCAGGGGCTTGGGGTAGTGCTGGGGTTGGGGTGGGCAGGGCTGCAGGGACAGGGGGTGACCTGGGAGCCTTGCACACCTGGTGAGGGGTGGAAACCTGGCACACCTGGTGAGGGGTGGGGCATGAAACCCTGGCACACCTGGTGAGGGGTATGGAAACCTGGCACACCTGGTGAGGGATGGGGGGGATGGAAACCTGGCACACCTGGTGAGGGATGGGGCTGGAAACCTGGTACACCTGGTGAGGGATGGGGGATGGAAGCCTGGCACACCTGGTGAGGGGTGGGGCCCGTGGCACCCGGCAGTGCTGAGGGCAGCCCTTGGGAAGATCCCTGCTCCTCTGCAGGAACGCCTTTACTGCTCTGTGACAGGCAGTGTTGTGTCCCCTGCAGCTCTAAAGGCTGTCCCTGTGTTTGGTGGCGTTGGGCAGAGGCAAGTCCAGCACACACAGTGCCCAGAGAAGAGAGCAGCTCGAGTTTCCTGCTTTTTAACCTGTTTATTCCCCTCGAAGGTGAAATTCAGTATCCAAGACCTGGGGTCTACAATCAGCTCCTCCTACAGCCAGGCCATTGAGAGTAAGTGATGGGCTCCTGCAGGGCTGGACAGGGAGAGGGGAATGAGGCTCCTCGTGGTTCTCCCTGCAGTGCTGGGAAGTGCTGAGCTGGGGAACCCTGAGCTGCTCCTCTGGGCTGTCCAGGAGCAGCATTTGTTCTTTGCTGATGGCTCAGCTGCTGCTCTTTGTGCCACGTCCTCCTTCCCTTGCTCACCCGTCCCCTGTCCCCACCAGGGCTGGGGCCCTTCACCAACCTGCGCATCAACTTCACCGAGCTGCCCCACGTTCCCCGCCAGGGCTACCACTCACCCAGCACCTTCTACGCCGTGACGGAACTGCAGGTGCTGGGGAGCTGCTTCTGCCACGGCCACGCCGAGCACTGCAGCCCTGCGGGGGAGCAGCAGGGCACGGTGAGCTGGCCATGGGCTGCCAGGGGGCTGGGGACTGCAGGGATGGCTCTGCGAGGGGTCTGGGCACACTGGGATGGCTCTGCCATGGGCACGGGCACCACTGGGATGGCTCTGCCATGGGCATGGGCACCACTGGGATGGCTCTGTCATGGGCTGCCATGGGCATGGGTACCACTGGGATAGCTCTGCCAGGGGTCTGGGCACCCTGGGATGGCTCTGCCATGGGCCTGGCCACTGCTGGCATGGCTCTGCCATGGGTGCTCCTTGGACACCTCGGCCACAGTGACCAGGAATGGGCTGTGGGAGGCTCATTGCTGGGCATGAACGGGTGAGGCTCCGCGCTGAGCCGCAGCCCCAGGGTGGGTGTGTGACCCCTTGTCTGTGCAGCAGGTGCCCGGGCACTGCGTGTGCCAGCACAACACGGCGGGGCCGCACTGCGAGCGCTGCGCTGCCCTGTTCAACGCCCGGCCCTGGGCGCCCGCCGAGGACAGCGACCCCCACGCCTGCCAGCGTACGGCCAGCGCTCCCCAAATCCCCCTGCCCCAAATCCCACCTGGCTGAAATCCCCCCGCCCCAAATCCCACCTGGCCCAAATGCCCCCGCCTCAAAGCCCACCTGACTGCAGCTCCCAGCCCCAAATCCCACCTGGTCCAAATCCCACCTGGCCCAAATGCCCCCACCCCAAATCCCCCTGCCCCAAACCCCACCTGGCCCAAATCCCCCCACCCCAAATCCCACCCGGTCGCAGCTCCCAGCCCTTCTCAGGGCTCTGCAGGGCTGCTGCTGACACGGTGTCTCGGCACCTTTGCCTCTCACGGCTGCAGCAGCGCCCTGGTGCCACCGCGGGGCTGTCACGGGTGTCACTGTGTCACACGGGAGCCTTGGGCACCCTCTAGTGCCGCCGCTGCTGCTGCCGGGGGGGGTTTGCACGGTGCCGGCCCCATCAGAGCCGTTTGCTGGGGTTTTTCAGGATGTGACTGTAATGGCCACTCGTCCTCGTGCCACTTTGACCCCGAGCTGTACCAGGCCAGCGGCGGGGCCAGCGGGGGCGTGTGTGACAGCTGCCAGCACAACACCGAGGGCAACAACTGCGAGCGCTGCCAGAGCGGCTTCTTCCGCAACCCGCGGCGGGAGCTGAGCCACCCCGAGGCCTGTCTGCGTGAGTGCCCCCCAAAAACCCTCCGGCACCTTCCCCAGGAGCTGCCCCCTCAGCTGGGCCCTTTCCTGCCCCTTTGCAGCCTGCGAGTGTGACCCCGAGGGCACCGTGCCCGGCTCTGTGTGTGACCCAGGCACGGGGCGCTGTGTCTGCAAGGACAACGTGCAGGGCGACCGCTGCCACCTCTGCAAGCCAGGCTTTGCCCAACTGGCCGGTGCCAACCCCACTGGGTGCCTCAGTGAGTACCCCTGGGACACCCCCTGCCCCTGGGGTGCCCCCTACCAAAGGGAGCTGTGTCCTGCCCGGCTGTGGTTTGGGGTTTTCAAGCCAAGTGCCCATTTTGTAAAGGTTTATAAAAGCTCTGGGGGTGGTTTCAGGTGTCAGTTTAACAAAAAGCACAGGGCAGGTGGGGTTTGGGGGGTGCAGCTGTGTTCTGAGTGCCCCCAGGGCTCAGGGGGTGATGCCACAGAGAGCAGGGCAGCACAGGACAGCTGTGGGTTGGGGCACTGCTGTGTCCCCCCAGGCTGGGGACACTGAGGCCCTTGGGCTCCAGTCCCCACTGCAGCATTTCGGGGATGCTGTCAGAGCCGGGTGCAGCTCTCCTGAGCCCAGGTGGGCAGGGAGGGAGGTGAGCCCCCCTTGCGTGTCTGGGGGCTCCTCCCAAGGCTGCTCCTCACCCATCCCCTCCCTGTTTCAGGGTGCACCTGCAATGCCCTGGGCACACGGCAGGACACCGTGCCCTGTGATGGTGACACCGGGAGCTGCTCCTGCCTGCCCAACGTGGTGGGCACTGACTGCGGGCAGTGCGCGGCTGGGCACTGGGGTCTGGGCAGTGGGCAGGGCTGCCAGCCCTGTGCCTGCCACCCCCGTGGCTCCCGCAGCCCCCAGTGCAACCAGGTACCCCCAGCCCGCTGCAGCCTCCTCCTGGGGGCTTCCCCTTCCCCTTCCCCTTCTTGCTGCTGGGAGGGGCTCTCAGGGTTGAGCTGCCCAGACCAGGGTTGCACTGCCGTGGCTTTGTGTCCCCTCACTGTCACCTGTCAGAGCACCAAACCCACCTGCTGGGTGGCTCCTTTGTCCTGTCCCATCCATAGGAACCGTCACAAAAAGTGCCGTGCGTTCCCCAGTGCATCCCACTCCTGTTTTCTTTCTCCTAATTCTTAGAAAACACCACGACAGACTATTCAGGAAAATGAAAGGAAGTGGTAATTATTGAGGCAAGATTAAGTCACTTAACAAGCCTGATATTTATCAAGGAAGTCCTAATAAGACATCTTCATCCAGGCGAGGGAAGCTAATTACGCTCATTTGTCAATGAAAAGCATGTGTGCCACTTCAGGCTTAAGAGGCAACTGGGAAAATTAAAGTTAAATGTGAAAAACCCCAAACCATGACAAATTCTAAGAGCCTGAGATAGGTTCCAAATGAGCTCAGCGTGGGGAGGAGACCTGAGATGGCAAAGCAGCTGCTCGTGGGCGATTGCTTTGTTTTTGAAACAAGGCTGAGCCCCCTCCTGGTGGTGCTGGGGCCGTTTGGAGCCTGTTTGCATCCTGTGCCAGAGCTGCAGCCTGGCAGGGGCACCTCGGGCACGGCCTGGGCACACACTGAGAGAGAAAATGGTCCATGGGTGGTTTTGGTGGTCGGGAGCAGCTGGGGCAGAGCTGTGCCAGGTGTCCCTGACGTGCTGCCCTCTCAGTTCACAGGACAGTGCCCGTGCAGGGACGGCTTCACAGGACTGACGTGCTCGGCCGTGGGGCAGCAGCAGTGCCCAGCCCGGCACTACCGGGATGCACGGGGAGGCTGCACAGGTACTGCTTGGGCTCGGGGCTCCCTGGTGGGAGCACAGATTTACCCACCAGTGCCCTCATAACAGCCTTGGGCGAGTTCTGGGCACCCCTGGGCTGGCCCCGTAGGGTCAGGGGCTGTGCCAGCTCTGGGCCTGGGGGTACCTGGGGGTACCCTCTGCCCATTCCCCTGCCTGTGCCAGTGGGAGGGGATGGATGTCAGCTTGGGTTGGGACTCACCAACCCTAATTAAGGGGCTGATTTTACACAGCTATATAAAGTTATTCACCACCACCTTGTCTCTCCCTCCCTTTCCCTGTCCCAGAGTGTGACTGTGACTTCCAGGGCACGGAGGAGAGGGGCTGTGAGCCGGCCACGGGCCGGTGCCTGTGCCGTGCTGGGGTCACCGGGCAGCGCTGTGACCGCTGCCAGCGCGGGCACTGCAGCTCCCAGCCCGGCTGCCAGCCCTGCCACCCTTGCTTCCACACCCTGGACGGGGACATCCAGCTCCTGCAGCGGCGCCAGGCCAGCCTGGCCAACGCCACGGCGCGGCTGCCCGCGGGCACGGGTGGCTCCCAGCTGGACCCCCGCCTCTCGCAGGCACAGGACAACCTGCAGCAGGCACTGGGCATCCTGGGGCACCCCCCTGGCACACAGCAGGGCCTGGCCCAGGCGGGCAGTGTGCTCACTGCCATCAGGTGAGGGATGGGAACTACCCGTGGGGTGCAGCCCTGATCCACGGGGAGATGCTGGGGTTTCTCTGGGAGATGCTTGCACGGTTCTGCTTTGATTCTGTCCCTGCTGTGCCTGGCTCTGCTCATGAGGGGAGCAGGGAAGCAGCAGAGCAGCGCTCCCACGTGTGCCTGTCCCACTTCCACCTGTGCCTGTCCTGTGCACAATGTCCCCAAGGCAGGAGGAGTGTGGGCAGCCTGCATGGTGGCACTCAGAGCGGTGTGGTGGCATTCAGGGCTGCGTGGTGGCACTCTCAGGGCTGCATGGTGGCACTCTCAGGGCTGCATGGTGGCACTCTCAGGGCACATCCATCACTCCTGGTCCCTGCATGCGCACAGCCCTGCTGTGGAGGGGCTGTACCCAGCTCCCCTCATCAAACCCGCGAGGCCCTGGCGTGTCCTCGGCTGTCTCTGGGCTCAGAAGTGCCCCTTTGCCAGGTGCTGGCAGTGCCCCAGCACAGGTGGCCCTCTCAGCCCTGCTCTCTCTCTGCTTTGCTCTCTCCCTAATTCTCATTTTGTTCCTGTTCTCTGCCAGGGAGCAGCTCCGAGGCATAAATCCCGACCTTCATTTCCTGGATGACACTGCCTCTCTGTCGAGGGAGCTGGAAGCCCTCAACAGCAGCTTGTTTGTCACCAGCTCCCAGTACCAGAGCAAGAAGACTCAGTTTGAAAGCAGCCTCAGCACGGACCTGTCAGGTACAGCTCTGCAGCTGCAACATCTCTTCATTTGCAGTCATTAATTTACCTCAGTGTGACTGCCTGGGGTTTTTCCTGGCTGGTGGATGAGAGGGGGGTTTTACCCTGCTGTCAGCCTCAGAACAGCAAACACATCTCCTCTCCAGGTGCTTCCCACACAGCCTGCACCATGGCTGGGGCTTTCACACTGCTGGGGGATGTGCTCTGGGTTTTGGGGCTGGCAGCTCATTCTGTGCTCCTGTGCCCCCCAGCACGGCCTCTGCTGCCAGGGAGGGCTGGGAAGGGGACAGCCCTGCTGGGAGGGTGTCCCTGAATCCATGAGGCAGCAGAGAAGGGAGCTGGGCACAGATGGGAGGGACGGAGGGTGGGGAAGGGAGCCAGGCTGCTGCCAGGCACCGGGGAGGAGAAGAGCTAATGAAGCCCTGTGACGATGCTGGTGCTCGCTGCCATGAGTCCTCTCCAGCTCCTTCTCTCCAGTGCCTCGCTGCTGTCCCCTCCCTGCCACAGCCACAGCTTGGGGATGTGCCAGCTATGCCCAATGGCACCAGGACAGTTCTCCCTGCACCTCTCTGTCTGCTCAGAGCTCTGTGTCCTGGCCACCCTCCTTCCAGCCTGTGCTGGAGGGTAATGTGGGGCTGCTCAGGAGCTGGGCAAAGGCTCTGAAATGTGTTCTGCCCTGCCAAAGGCCAGCATCAGCGGGTGTGCCTGGGCTGGCTGCAGTTTAGACTCCAGCCCTGAGTTCAGTTTAGACTCCAGTTCTTCAGGAGCTCTCTGAGGGAATGGCTGGAAGGTGTTTGGAACCAAAAGGAGTTTTGGTGATGCCTTGGTGACTAACCCTGCACCCTCTCCTGTGCAGGAATGCAGGGCAGGGCAGGGGCAGTGCCTCCCCGAGGGGATTTGTGACTCATTTGTGCCTTTGTCGCCCTGATTCCCGCAGGAGCCCTGCAGACCATCCGCTCTGCCCACCGCAGCTCCAGCAGCGCGGCCGGCCTGGCCGGGGGAGCCCCGGGGCTGCTGGCCCAGGCCAGGCAGAGCCGCCTCAGTGCCCAGGGGCTGCAGGGGGACCTGGCCGGGGACACGGCCCGGCTGCTGGCCCTGAAGGGTGACCTGGCCTCGGGGCCCGACCTCACCCCTGTCATCAACCAGGTGAGGATGTCAAGCGGGTTTTTAACGTGCCCACGGGTGTGGCTGGTCCTCAAGGGGCCCTGCAGAGCTCAGGATCCCATCCTGCAGCCCTGCTCCTCTCCTCAGACAGGACACAAAGCTCTGTCCAGACAGACTCAGCTGGAGAACTGGCTGAGCATCCCCTGCCCAGGGATCACAGATCCCACAGCCCTGCCCTCCACCCCCTCCCAGCCTGCCCTTTTCCCTGCAGGGACTCTCTCACGTCACTTCTTGTATCTCTGAGACCCCCTTAATTTCTGGCTGAGGTTTCTCTTATTTCTCCCTCACCGCTCTGTTATTGCCATGGAGACCCATTTCGGTGTCTGTTGCTGTGGAGACCACCAGCCTCCCTCCCCTCTCTGCTGCTGGGGGCACCAGCACGTTCTGAGCCACCAGCCTGGCCAGGCTGGGCACGTGGAGGTGCCCTGCTGCACTGAGAGCCTGGGGGCAGCTCTGACAGATGCCAGAGTCAGAGCTGCTGCTGCTGCTGCTCCCAGGGGCTGCTCTCAGGTGCAGCTCTCCCCAACGTGAGCAGGGCACAGGGGTGGTTCTGCAGGGAGGTTTGCTCCACACAGATGTGCTGTTACTCATTGGGAGCTACTGGGGCTTGGCTCCTGTTTGTGCTGCAGCTGGGGCTGGTGATGCCGTGCTGACCAGGTGCCACTGACTCAGTTGGGGGCACCCAGCTCTGCCTGGCACATCTCCAGCGCTTTGGGCTGTGCCACCTGTGTCAATGCCAGCCTGTTGGGCTCCCTCCCGTGCCCACACAGCTCCTGCAGCACGGGCTCAGCAGGTCCCAGCTCCCCTGGCAGGGTGTGCCATCCCTGTGGGGCTGAGTTTGCCTCCCCATGGACACCAAGGTGTGTCCATCCAGGCACTGCCCAACCCCAGCTCTTCTCTCCCTGCCCAGGTGTGCGGAGGGGCCCGAGCAGAGCCGTGCACTCCTGCCCGCTGCCAGGGGCTGCTGTGCCCTCGGGACAACAGCTCTGCCTGCGGGGCTGGCCAGCCCTGCCACGGCCTCTTCCCGCTGGCCAGCGGCGCCCTGGCTGCGGCCGGCCGGGCGGCCAAGGAGTTCAGCAGCCTGAGCGCCCGGCTGCGGGACACAGCACAGCTGGTGAGTGTGGGCACTGCCCGTGCACCGCTGGTGAGTGTGGGCACTGCCCATCCATAACTGGTGAGTGTGGGCACTGCCTGTGCACAGCTGGTGGGTGTGGGCACTGCCTGTGCACAGCTGGTGAGTGTGGGCACTGCCCATCCATGCTTGGAGCTCTGCTTACCACAGCAGAGAGTGAGGAACACCCTGCTTGGGGTTTAACCCCTTGGGCAGCTTCAGAAACCCAGGGATTTTGGAGTGGATTTCTGCGTGTTTCCTGCCTCCGCAGCTGAAGGCACTGGGCACAGCACAGGGAACCTCTCTCCCTCCTGGGTTGGGATCAGTGTGGCAGGAGGGCTGGGAATATGGAAAACTCTCAGATTCTGCAGGTTTGATGCAACCAGAGAGAGTTCATGGGTTAGGACTCTTGCCGCTTCTTTCTGTGCCTTGCAAAGAGAAAGTGAGGTTTCAAAGTGATTCAAAATGCATTTCAAAGGTGTTTTTAAAACCTGAATGGTGCTGCCTCTCTTTGAGAGCTTCCTTTGCAGACCCAACCTTCAGTCATTAACCTTTACAGCCCTTTGAAGCTCTGGCACAGTGAGAGCAGGGTATTGCTGCATCTTTATAGCATTATAGCATCGTGCCTGGCCCAGGCCAGGGCTGAGGGCTCTAGAGGGAGCAGAGGCCCCAGCAGTGATTGATTTCTGTGTGCAGATCCAGAGGACAGAGCTGTCGGCCAGTGAGATCCAGAGCAGCACGCGGCGGCTGGCGGAGCAGCTGGGGCTCAGCAGGGCACAGCTCCAGGGGGACGTGAGGCGTGCACGGCAGCTCCTGCAGCGCCTGCGCACCTTCCTGGCAGGTACCAGGGCTGGGCTGGGCTGGGCAGGGCTGGGCAGGGCTGCAGCCTGCATGGCAGGTACCAGGGCTGGGCTGCAGCCTGCCTCCTGCATGGCAGGTACCAGGGCTGGGCTGCAGCCTGCCTCCTGCATGGCACAGATGCTGTTTGGAGTGGTCAGAGAATCACTGGTCTTGGGACAGACCTCCAAGGTCACAATCCCAGTTGTGCCCAATCCCTGCCTTGTCACCAGCCCAGAGCATCTAGGTGTCCCTTGGATGCTCCAGGGATGAGGGTTTGCAGCCAGCAGTGGCCTGATGCACTGAGGTTTTCTGGCCACGCTCATTTATGCAGACAGACAGATGACCCTTCTCTGGAGCAGGCTGTTAATCAGATGAGGATTCCTTATTGTCCTACAAACTGATGGGATGACTTATTGTTCACAGACAGATTGTAATAACATAATGAGCCTCCTGAGCATTAGCTGAATAAGAAAATCAGGTCATTTGGTGCTGCCTGGTGTTAATGATGAGTGAAGATATTTCTGAGCTAATCGCGGGGCTAATGTCCCTTGGGCTCTGCCTGCTTCTGATTTATTAACTTGTATTTGTGAAATGAAAAAAGGCTTATCTAGAAACGCACCCTCATCTGCTCAGTGAGGGCTGCCTGACTGCTGTGGGCTCAGCTATGGTGTTAGCATTGCCAAACTCAAGGCATCCTTTCAGCTGTTTCCTGAAGGCTTTGCTGGTGTGAATGAGAAGTGCGCGGAACTCAAGGAGGTGGGTCCAGAAGGGATGCTGGGGGCTGCCTGGAATGAGGAGATATGTGTGAGACGTGCATGGGTGTCTGCCCTCCTCCTCCCTTGCGTTCGCGCTCCCACCTTCCCCGACGCTGTCTGTCTGTCTGCAGACAAGGACACGGACCCTGCCTCCATCCAGGAGATCAGTGAGTCAGTTCTGTCCCTGCGCCTCCCCACGGATGCTGCCGCAGTCCGGAGGAGGATGAACGAGATCCAGAAGCTGGCGGCAGAGCTGCAGTGCCCCGAGGACATCCTTGCCCAGACGGCAGAGGACATGGCCAGGGCCAAGAGGCTGCAGCAGGAGGCAGAGCAGGCCAGGTGGGTGGGGGTTCAAGCCATTGCCAGCCGAGGGTCCCTTGGCTGGGCTGCAGCTGCTGGTTCTCAGCTGGGCTCAAATCTTGCTCTGCCCGAGCTCTCCTGACTTGCACAATCTCAAGTTTTAGGCCAGGATCTTCTGTGTCCATCCAGTGCCTAAAGGAATGAGTCTGCAATCTCCAGACACCTCCCGGGGCCCCAGTGCAGATAAATCTCCCCAGAATAGATCCTGTTATAGATTCCAGGACAAGAAGGGCTCTATGGAAAGCAGGGGAGGCTTTGCTCTTATCTCGAGTGCCTGTGCTGGGAGATGACAGTGTTGCCCTGGTATTAGCTGATATTGGTGACCTACATCCTAATTGCACAAGAGAGCATGGGGAGAGTTAATGGGCTATTTGTTTTCTGGGTGAAAGTTGGGACGATTATTCCACGGTCCCTTAAAAAGTAATTACAGGGTGTCCTTGCCAATTTGGAGCATCTGCTTTGTCACAAGTTGACTTGCAGCAATACCCCAGCGAGAAGGTCAGCAGGATAAATCTGTAAACTCCTTGGCAGTGTCCGACACCTGCTTAACCTGCTGGAAGTGGTGAGACAGGGGAGCCTGGCTTTCTGCAGGGCTCTGCCACCCAGCCTGAGCTGTCCCACTGTGAGCAGCAAACTGTTCATAGGAGCTGCTTCCATGGTTATTGCTTTCCCTTTGCCACCTTGTAGTGCACCATGAAATAAATGTTTTGTACTAGTTTGAAGGAAGGCATTTATCTCCCCTTCTTAGTTTGTCTCCTCTGCTTGAGGCTGTGAAGTGGAACTGATGCTCCTCTCACAAGGAGACCTGCTGGAGTCCAGATGGGTGGGTTTTGGGGGTGGGACATTGTGACCTTGCTAGCAGCAATCCTCTCCTGCTTCCCAAGCTCCTGGTTTTACCTCTGTGCCCTGGACTCCCATTCTTTGCCTTTTTCCACCCTCACTCCTGGCTGCTTCCCACCTCTCCGCAGGAACCGGGCGAACGCGGTGGAGGGCAGCGTGGAGGAGGTGCTGGGGAACCTGCAGCGAGCCAACACCATGCTGCTGGAGGCGCAGGGGGCCCTCAGGGGCTCGGGCTCCTCGCTGCGCTTCATCCAGGAGCGCGTGGAGGAGGTGAGGGACCCTGGCGGCCTCCCTGTGCCCCGTGTGTGTCCTTCAGCCAGCAGGGCTGGCACGGGCAGGGTTTGGGTCTGACTCTGATCCCTGTGCCCGCAGATCGAGGCCGTGCTCGGGCCAGCTGAGAAGAACGTGGTGGCCATGGGGGCCGGGCTGGCTGGGCTGGCCGAGCGGCTCTCACAGCTGCAGCGCAGCACGGAGCAGAACCGCCTGAGGGCCGGGGACACGCGGGACATGGCGGGGACAGCGGCACAGCAGGCCGGCAGGGCACAGCAGGTACCAAATCACAGCAGGCCACCAGGGCACAGCAGGTACCAAATCACAGCAGATACCAGCAGGGCCCAGGAGGTACCAGCATAGAGCAGGCCACCAGGGCACAGCAGGTACTGGCAGGGCCCAGCAGGTACCGGCTCACAGCAGGCATCAGCAGGTACCAGCAGGGCCCAGCAGGTACCAGCAAAGAGCAGGCATCAGCGGGTACCAGCAGGGCCCAGCAGGTACCGGCTCACAGCAGACCAGCAGGGTCCAGAAGGTACCAGCTCACAGCAGGTACCAGCTCGGGGTGTGTCCACTGCCAGCTGTGCCCTCAGTGATGCCAGGGCACCTTTGTGCAGTCATGGCTGCTGAGCTGTCACACCACAGCATCATCCCGCTGCTGAGCCTCTCTAGAGCCATTCCCAATCCTAAGGCCCTTTGCTGGGGCCATTCCCAGCCCTAAGGCCATTTCTGGTCTGTCCTGCCTGAGGCCTCCTGCCTCGTGGAGCTGTCTGTCGGTCTGTGAGTGCATCACAAATGGGCACACATTTGGTAACAGACAATGCTCTGTTTAACATTTATCATCCATTCACCATGCAAGCAGGATCCAGCACTGGCAATGCCCCGTGCCCAGCCTGCTGGGTGTTACCTGCAGTGTTTGTGCCTTTCCAGGCCCTGGCCCAGGTGAAGGAGCTGTACTCGGAGCTGCAGAGCCGGCTGGAGCAGGGCCTGGCGCTGGGCGAGCGGGGCACGAGGGTGCAGAGCATCGGCCAGGAGGCACAGGCGCTCTTCCAGGAGACCGTGGGCATCATGCTCAGGATGCAAAGTAAGGCTCTCAAAACTCAGTGCCATTATTGTGCCATGGGGAGGGGCTTGGGCTGCTGTGGTGTGATGAGGGAGACTGTGACCGTGTTCACAGGGGTCTGAGGATAAGGGAATAGACGAGGATCTGACTCCGTGTTTCAGAGGGCATGATTTATTATTTTATGATATATATTATATTAAAACTATACTAAAAGCATAGAAGAAAGGATTTCATCAGAAGGCTGGCAAAGAATAGAAAAAGAAGGAATTATAACAAAGGTTTGTGCCTTGGACTCTCTGTCTGAGCCAGCTGACTGTGATTGGCTGTTAATTAGAAACAACTGCATGACATTAATCACAGATGCACCTGTTGCATTCCACAGCAGCAGATAACCATTGTTTACATTTTGTTCTTGAGGCCTTTCAGCTTCTCAGGAGGAAAAATCCCAAGGAAAGGATTTTTCATAAAAGATGTCTGTGACAGGCTGAGCTCTGGTCCTGGTGGGAGCCTGAGCTCAGTGCTGCTCCCCCATTGTGGCCAAGGCACCCAGGTGTGCTGCCCTCCCCTCCCCTCCTGAGGCTCACCAATCCTCCATGCGCTTCTGCAGCTCTGGCAGGAAGAACTCAGCATGGAACTGGTAGATGGAGGAGATGTTGGAAAAGATCATCTTCACCACCTCCTCTGGCACCGTCTTCCCAGTTTTGGCTTCTTTCATCAGCTCTGTATAGAATACCTGGAAGAAAGAAGGGTGAACAAAAAGGGCCAGGGAGATGTTTGAGGATCCCATTCCCTCTCTGGGACTGGCCCATCACCCAGTGAAAGGCCTGACTGTGCAGCAGGAAAATCCCAACTCCAAGAGGAGAGGGGGATGGAAGGCTTTGCTGGGACAAAGGTGCTTCCCACAGGCGTGGGGTGTAGAAAAGACAAATGCCAGACCCGATCTCTGGCTGTAAAGACCAGCAGCCCACATGTTTCTCATTTTTACAGCTTCAATCCCTCCAAAATCCCTTTACGCTGGTCCCTCCACTCCCCAGTTCACCTGGTCCAGGAGGTGCAGGCGGTTGACATAAGCCTGCTCTGTCTCCAGCAGCTCCAGGGCGATTTTCTTCTCCTCTGGTTCCTGCATGGGGAGCAGGGCTCAGTCTCATGGGCAGAGATGAGACCCTGAGCCAGCCCTGAGTGTGGGCACCCACCCCAGCAGCTCTGGAGCTCACCTGGCTGCCAGGCTCCAGGCCTGGGCCCTGTGGCCTCCTCCAGCTGTCCTCACGGATTTTGGACCGCAGAGAACGGAGACATTTGAAGCTGAGTCCACGCTGGCCTTGCTGATCCTTCTCCTCCTCATCCTCTTTTCTGGTCAGGGAGTGGCTCTGGCTGGCAGAGAATGCTGGAAGCTGCCTGCCTGCCTGCTTGTCCCTCTGGGCAGATGTGCTGTCCCTGCTACAAAGGAATGGGATCAGCTCAGCCATTCCCCCAGCACAGCCCAGCTCAAAGCCACCAAAAGGGACAAGAGCAGCAGCTGCCCAGTGCTGTCACTGCCCTGCAGTGCAAACATCCTCAGCATCCTCCATGGGTCAGGATCCAGCCTCCCTTCTCCCAGAGCTCCCTGCTGCTGTGCCCAGTCCCCCAGCACAGCCCCCAGGCCCAGCTCAAAGCCACCAAAATGGACAAGAGCAGCAGCTGCCCAGTGCTGTCACTGCTCTGCTCCACTCCAGCCCTGCAGTACAAACATCCTCAGCATCCTCCATGGGGTCAGGATCCAGCCTCTCTTCTCCCAGAGCCCCCTGTTGATGTGCCCAGTCCCTCTCCTGCTCTAGAAAATCAGGATCTTGCTGTTTATCCCACCCACAGCTCTGGATTTCTGCCTGCTGCCACCATGGAGAAAAGCAGGGAGAAGCCCAATAGCCAAGAGTTTTGAGCCATGTGTGGGAGGTTGTGCAGACAGGTTGTTTTTGGCGGTGCTCTCTCTTCCCTTTTCTGGCAAAGACAATGAAAGCAGGTCCGGAGAGGGCATGAGGGAGAAGCCAGGCCGTGAAGGTGACAGCAAGTGACTTGTCTGTCATCCAAGAGCTGGTCACTGCAGGAAACTGCTCTGGGCAGAACTGGAAAGACATCCACTGCTGGCCTGCAGGCAGGAGTGGGATGGATGGGATGGGAAAGACATGAAGAATTTGGACATCAAAGTGCAAAGCTGAGGATGGGAAGTGGCTTGAGGGACAGAGACTCATCTGAAGAGGATGCCAGCTCCATCCCATGCTCAGGATGTCTGTGAGCTCAGGAGTGCATCCACAGCCATGCACAAATCCCCTCCTGTCCAGGGCAGAACCCTTCAGAGGCTTTTTCCATCTCTCCTGGTGCCTCCCAAACCTGTCAGCCTAAAGCCACAGTTGAGTCCCAACAGGGAACTTCTCTCTTTCTGTTTATGCTGACTTAGGCCAAACCATTGTCTGCTCCAAAATGCTCTGCTCATTCCCAGGTTCCCCAGCTTCCTCTGAAAGTATTGAGTTACTTTTATTTCCTCTAAATCAAAGGCAAACAACAAACACACTGCAGCAGTGACATGGGGGCAGATCAAACACTGCAGTGGTTCCAACATAACATCACTGGGGGATGATGGGGACAACCACAAAGCCTGGGGACAGCACACAGCAGAGATGCAGAAGTTCCTGGAATGAAAGGAAATCTTGTGCCTGAGCATCTTTAGGAATTGCTGCAAAACTCACCTGCCCAACCACCCAGCCCCTCCAAGGCTCACTGAGAGCATCTCATGGGAACAAGGAATGGCAGGATTCCATATCGTGATCCATCACATGGAGAAAGTGAGAATAACTCACCTGAAGTCTCAGAATTAGTTTTACACCAGAGCCAGGGCAGATCCCCTCGCACACGCTGTCTGAGGGTCCCAGCTCACACTCCAAAGGAAGGAGCTGGTTTATGAAAGGAATTCTCTCTCTCCCTTACCATAATGCTTTGTTTTTCCTTTCCTAGGAGCCACATCTCTGCAGCCAGCTGGACAGTGTGAGGCTGGGACCCTCCCAGACACCCAGGCAGTTCATTCCCAGTGACAACCCCTGCCTACATATTTCCAAACCACAGTTCCTTTCCCCAGCAGCTGCAGCAGGATGCACCAGGCAGGCTGAGTGTTAAGATGCTGGCTGTGGGGGAATGGGCTGCCACAGCCTAACCCTGAGCCAGGCACAACCACTCACACCCCACTGAGGTTTTCAGATTCTGCTCATGACCCACAGCAGGAGGAAGACACTGAGGGCAGACCTGAGTTGTGAAGGATTGCAAATCACCTTGCCAGCTTCTCCAAAATCACCTTGTCAGCTTCTCCACAGGTTCCAAACCACCTCCACAGTGGCTTTCTTCCTTCCCAAACCCACTCCACGTGGAGCCCTGACACACCCTAAGCACCCAGAGCCCTCCTGCCTTACCAGTGCTCTTCAAATGCAGCCACCAGCTTCACCACACTCTGCTGATAATCTGCCTTTCCCTCCATGGCAGGGCTGGGAGCAGCTCCAGGGTGTCCAGGAGCTGCAGTTCCTTCCTCTGTCCCCCTCTCTGCTCTGAAGTGCTTCTGGCTGCAGTTTGGGAATGAGGATTTGCACGAGGCAAAGCCCACCCGCTGCCCTCTCTGTGGCAGCAGAGCTTGTCACTGGGCTGGCCTCAAAAGGGAAGGGAAAGAGGAACCAGAGCACTTTGTGGGCAGGAGAAATGCTGAGAAAACACTGGGAATGGCTTCAGTTTGGGAGGGACCCAAGTGTGGCACAGCCAAGGTCAGAGCAGCAGCACGGATGGTACAGGGCAGGTGTGACCTGGGACACCTCAGGTGGAGTGGGCTGTGTCCTCTCAGGGGTCTCTAGCTGCTCAGAGTGACCCTGAGATAAGTCAGAAAATCTCTTTTTCCCAGCCCAGCGCTCGAAGAAGGAGTCAGAACTCTTCATTTCTCAGTCTCAAGGTTGTTTATTGCTCCTTATCTATAAAATTCTTTCTCCTGTCCAGTCGAGGTCCGCTCAGCAAGACAGACAGAGGCACTCTGGCCACCCCCACAGCGGTGTTATCTTTTTATACTAAAAACTACATGTACAATATTTACAATTACTTTCCAATACCTATCACCTATGTTAGAC
>JAWWMS010000114.1:6191102-6206768 GCA_035048045.1 Chlorospingus semifuscus | reverse complement strand
AGAATAGAATAGAATAGAATAGAATAGAATAGAATAGAATAGAATAGAATAGAATAGAATAGAATAGAATATCTCAGCCTTCTGACAACTTGGAGTCAATTCTCCTGTCTCACCTCGTCCTGGGGACCCAACAACAGCACAACAAGCAGGGAGAGCCAGCCCTGGGTCCTGGTACAGAGACACCCGAGAGCAGAACAGGCACACTGAGAGAATTCAGTCACACTGAGAGAATTCAGTAACGTGGGGTGATTCTGAGAGAATTCTGTCACACGAGGAAATTCTGAGAGAATTCAGTCACACGAGGTGATTCCCTCTCGCTGTGCTGAGGAAACCTGGAGCTGCTCCAGGTAAACCACGGGATTATGGCTCAGGATTTTCAGAAATGATCCCTTTCCTCCCCTAGAAAAGGCATTGTGGGTTTCCTTCTGGAAGTACAAGAGCAGGAGAGAGCAGAGGCTTCCCGACGTTCTTGAGAAGGCCACTGAGGACAGAGCCATGTCATTAGTGATCATTAGCAGCACTAATAACTCGAGAGGGGCATTAATTAAGGACAGAGTTAATGACAGGCAGGTGGAGGGAGCTCTCTGAGCTCTCTCAGCACTCCCAAAGGAGCAGGAGCAGTCTCATCCCCATCCCCAGGGCAGCACAGACTGCCCAGGGATGAACAGGGATGAATTAACCCCTGGGTGCAGCAGGATCCTCTCCCGAGCCCCGTGCTCAGCTTTTCTCCTGACTAAACCATCAATAAACCAGCCTGGGATGGGCTTGGCCTGGGCAGAGGAGGAAAATCCCAGCTCACCCCCCAGGAAAGCCCTGCACCTCTGCTGGCACCTGCTACCCACGAGCATCCCTGCATCCTGAGGCCAAGCACAGACCTGCCGTGCTGTGATTGCTGCTCCTCGGCTCCTGAGCAGTGTTGGAACCTATTGCTTGTGACAATGCACCCCAATTAGGTCTGAAATCAGCACTACACGCTCTGTGCAACCCGAGGAGCGGCGTGGGGTCCTCGGAGGACTGAGCTGCTCGATTTCAGCTTAAGGATGATGTTTCTCCACAAGGGAGTCACCAGTCACAATAATTACATTGCTGTCTTCTCATAATATGATTTATTTAGATGTTGCCGTATGAATTAATTCTCTCTAATTGCTGCTCTTCTCACTGCAAATCAAGGTTTCTTGCTTTCTGGAGAGTAGTGAACATGATCCTACACTGAAGTAATTAGTCCAATTAGAAAGGAAAGCAGATGTGGAAAACCAATTACTTTCAGGAATATGTCTGCTCCTCTGTAGCCCAAACGCTGTTCAATCAAAATGGAACAGCAGTTTAATAAAACATTGTTTTATTCATAAACTCCATCCAGCGGTGAGACTCCACCTGCTCCTCTGGAGGAGCCACTTTGGAGCAGCTTTGAGGCTGGGGAGCTTCCTCAGAGCTGCTCCTGCTGCACGAGCTCCAGGGAGAGCACAAAGTGGTCAGCTCAGGATTACACCCTGATCCAGGTAATTGGGAGCTGCTGTTACAAAGGGGAGGCAGAGGAGGAATTGTTGTGAGCTCTGTGTGAGTACAGCAGGGACTGCTTCGATTACAGCAGCAGCAAGGCTCCCCCAGTCCCTGCTGCCCAGAGGAGCTGTTAAATCAGTTTGTGCCCGGCCTGCAGAGCTGAGAGGAGCTCCCTGTGTCTCACTGAGCAGGGCCAGCCTGCAGGGACTGAGCCAGGCAGCTCTGCAGAGCTTTGCTCTGGCTGAGATTTCACAGGCAGGCAGGGGTTTGTGAGCCAGAGGTCCTGTGCTCCCCTGTGCCTGTCCCAGTCTGGGGGCAGGGTTTGGTACCTGAGGATGCTCTGTGTTAGCAGAGAGAGGGAATCAAACCCTGAGTGTGCTCTCTGTAATTAACCCTGCACTGATGATGATGATGGTGAGGGGTTTGGTACCTGAGGATGCTCTCTGTTAGCAGAGAGAGGGAACAAACCCCGAGTGTGCTCTCTGTAATACCCCCAGTGTGCTCTCTGTAATTAACCCTGCAGTGATGATGATGATGGTGAGGAGGCTGTGCCAGCCCCTGGGCACACACAGCTCCTGTGTCACCAAACCATGGCCCAGAGGCCTCCTGGGGTTTGTTTTCTGACTTCTTCACTAGAATACCTGCAGAGGAGCTTTGCACTGGAGATTCACCCATCTATTTTCCTCTATCTGCTGCATGGAAGACAAGTGTTCTCATAATTGGGCCATTAAAGGAGGTGTTGAAATGTTACTAATTGTCAAAGGCAATTAAGTATGGCAACATGTCACAGGTAAATTAACGAGGCTCCAGGTGTTTCCAGCAAATTGCAGTTCTGTGGGTGTGAAACACTTCCAGTCTTCTCTGCTGCTTGTCTTGGAGTTTTGGTGTGCTCTGATTTGGGGTTTGCCATTCACTAAAAGGCTCCTCTTGCTGTTGAAAAGTGAGAGAGAACACTCAGAGCTCCTGCAGCCCCTTCTGATGGCAGGCAGGGATCCCTGTTGTCTCCTCTTCCTCACAGGGACCCATGCAGTCACCCCAAAGTGCCTCTGATGATCTGAAGGTTTGAACCCCAAAACAAACCCCATGGGTGTTCCTTGTTCTGCTCCCCATCCCCACATTTGGGTGCTCTCCATCCCCACCCAGAGCTCCACATTTGTTCTTCTCCCCATCCCCACCCAGAGCTCCACATTTGGGGTGCTCCCCACCCACAGCTCCCACATTTGCGGTTCTGCTCCCCATCCCCACCCGGATCTCCACATTTGGGGTGCTCCCCACCCAGAGCTCCCCATTTGGGGTGCCCTGCAGCTGTGGCGGCGCTGCCACCCCGCTGGCACCGTGCCCTCCCTGTGTCCCTGCGGGGATGCTCGCAGAGGGTGGCACTGTCACCAGGCTGTCATTACCCAGCCTTTGTTCCTGTTCTGCTCCCAGGCACGGCCTGGGATTGTGTGCATGTGCACAGCCTGGTGGAGGGAGGGTGGAACCCTAATTGTATATTATTAAAATATTATGATTTTTCCCCCCCTTCCAAGCTGTGGCACCTCCCCACGCCTGGTGCAGCTGGCTCCGACTGGCACTTGCAAGGTTGTCCTCCAGGTGCTGCATCAGAAATCTTTTGACACAGTGTCAGTAATTAAGTGTACAATTAGGAGAATGTCTGCAATTAAGTTCAATCAGTCAGTCAATCAAATCTACATTTGTAAAGGGCTTCTAAAGGGCCTCTCATCCAAACCTCCCCTCTGCTTCTGAGCTGGGCTAAGTTAACACCAGGCAGGGCAGCGTTTATGTGGAGCAGCCCGAGGGGCTGGGAGCTTTATAGCGAAATGCTGTTCGAGGCCTGGCCGGCTCCTCCATCAAAAGTGGCTTTAAGTGAGGCACTGAGGCACAACACGGAGATGTAACCATTAAAAAAGCTGAACACTCGTGCCTTTTCCAGCACTGTGTCATTCCTCACCTTGTTTCCTCTGGGGAATACTCAGGAAGGACAGATATTCTGCTGGAATCAGCCTGCCTGGTTCTGTGCTGTTTCAGGCATCCCTCAGCTCCTGACAGTTCAGGTTTTCCCAGGAGGCTGCAGAGGGTGAGCACTCGCTGTGTTGTGCTGCTGTTCCCAGTCAGTGAGCCTGGAGTGGGAACTGCCCTGCTCGGGGTTTTTTGTGTTATTATCTGGGTTATTGTTTGTGTTATTATCTATGTTATTATTTATGTTATATGTTATTATTTGTGTTATTCTTTGTGTGATTCTTTCCTCCAACAGAGCAGGGGTATCTGTGCCTGAAGGCTTTCATGCGCCTCAGTACAGGACCTGCACACGCATCCTCCCAAGGAACGGTGCCCCAAATCCAGCCCTGTCTGGGATTCTCCAGCCCTCCCTCATCGAGCTGCAGTGACAGAAACCATTCAGGGTTTGGTGTCCCCAGGAGCAGCAGGAGAGGGCCCTGGGGGTGAGGGTGATCTATGCTGTGCTCAGCCTGAAACATCTGAGCTCTCCCTCAACTTCCATCTTATTTACATTCATTTTATTACTAAATAAATGGGTCTCAAATATTAATGGAGTTTTTACAGGTCCTGAAGGTGGTGTGGATTTGGAGGGAAGCAGGCACAGCTGGGGATGCTGTAGGGAGAGATTTTTGAGAGAATGCGCTGGTGCAAGTGCACTGAGGCAGGAGAGGGCACTGGGGTGAGGTGCCCCAGGAGCCCCAGGACAGGGCATTGGGGATGGATGAGGTGCCCCGGGACAGGGCACTGGGGATGGATGAGGTGCCCCAGGACAGGGCACTGAGGATGAGGTGCCCCAGGACAGGGCACTGAGGATGGATGAGGTGCCCCAGGACAGGGCATTGGGGATGGATGAGCTGCCCCAGGACAGGGCACTGGGGATGGATGAGGTGCCCCAGGACAGGGCACTGGGGATGGATGAGGTGCCCCAGGACAGGGCATTGGGGATGGATGAGGTGCCCCAGGACAGGGCACTGGGGATGGATGACCTGCCCCAGGACAGGGCACTGGGGATGGATAACCTGCCCCAGGACAGGGCACCGGGGATGGATGAACTGCCCCAGGAGCTCCCCAGTGCTGGAGCAGACCCTGCTGCTGGCACTTGTTGGCTGCTGGGCCCTGCTGTCACTGCTGTCCCCTGAGAGTAGCCTTCCCCTGTCTGAAGTGCCAGATCTGTATCACCAGCTGCTCTCCAAGGCCTGGCAACGCTCAGTCTCAGACTGCAGACGTTGCTCCAAAGAGTGACTGCAGGGTTTTCCTGTCTCTGGTGCTACATCAGTGTGAGCAGCAAGCCGTGGCTGCTTTGATAACGAGCTTGCATTTACACAGCACCTGTCAGCTTGAAGGGAGCTCTGCTAAGTCAGCCCGAGCTGACAGAGCCTTGTCCAGGCTCCGCACGGCTCTGCCAGCCTGGCTGCTGCCTCGTTACGTGCCTTGCCTCACTGGATGGAAAGCTGTTACCCAAAGTGTCCTTCACACAGGGAAAAAGAACAAATGGATGAGTAATATGTGCCTTGTGGTGCTGTAAATGTCCCCAGCATGTCTTTAATACCCAGATTTATTTATGTCTTCATCCCCTGGCCTCTCCTACCCTGCAGAGGGAGGCTGGGGAGCTCAGGAAGAGTGGGAAGGCAAATTGGGCTCCAATGGATCTTCAGCAGAAGCACAGAACTCTGCCCTCCACACCTGGGGCAAGGCAGGACCCCTTGTTTTATTGATTTTAGTTGGTAAATACACAAAGCTGTGTGTCTGTCATCCACTGGTGCTTGACATGTGAGACTTACCCTGGTGCACTTGGACTCCTTGTTTTGCTGGAAGGATAACAAAGGAAAAAAACCTTCAAATTCTTCCCAGTGTCCTTGTCAGCCACCACCAGAGCTGCAAAGAGTGGCTTGCTGAGCTCCCAGAGGTTCTGAGGGAAAGCCCTTCAGGAAAAGGAGGTGTTAAGGGCTGGGTTGGATTCTCTGAGCAGCCTGGGGTGGTGGAACCTTGAAGATCCCTTCCAAACCAAAGCATTCTATGAAAAGCTCCCAGGACTGGTTCTGGTGGTGATGAATTTCAAGAGATGAAGGATGAGATGGACAAGAAAGCACAGAAAGCTGCACCACGGCAGGGCTGGCCAGAGCCCCATCTGCAAACCTCCTGTGCTCTGGGCTGCAGCTGGAATGGCTTGGTTTGAGCTCGAGGGTGAGCTCAGCACTGAGCAGGGAAACCTGGTTTGTGAGGTATTCAACCAGGAGTGGCTCTGGGAATAAACACCAGAGATTGGCACTGCTGAGAGGGAGAGCTCAGCACCAGGGCAGGGAGAGCTGGTGGCTGTGGCTTTGCTCCCTCCTGTGCTCTGTTCTTGTAGGAAAAACCATCAGCAAGAGGCTCCTGAATGCTTTTCCAAACAGAGAGAAGGGGCAGACAGCTGAGAAATAATACAGGACAATAAATTCCTGAAATCTGCTACTAAATCTATCAAGGCGAATAATACATCCTGATGGGAGCGAGACGTTATTTGTTTTTTTGTTTTAAATTTGCCAGATCTCATTTCTTTTTGCATTTGTCTCAGGGAGGTGAGGACTTTGAAAAGGCAATTACAAGTGGTGAATGATTAGCGTTAGATGTGACACATTTATGCATCAAATATGTTTAACTGCATTAACCTTCAAGGAATTTACACTGACACCTTGAAAGATCTATCCTGTGCTCAGCCTGAAAAATCTGAGTTCTCCCTCAACTTCCATCTTATTTACATTCATTTTATTACTAAATAAATGGGTCTAAAATATTAATGGAGTTTTTACAGGTTCTGAAGGTGGTGTGGCAGGGGATTTGGAGGGAAGGAGGCACGACTGGGATTCTGCAGGGAGGGATTTTTGAGGGAATGCACTGGTGCAAGTGCACTGAAGCAAGGTTAGTTTCTGGTTTCTTCCCTGGCTGTCCCATCCTGGAGGGAAGATGACTGAAAGGGATGAGGTTACACAGCTCATTTATCCACTTTAGGGTTTAATTTCCTGCTAATAAGGTATTTAAACCTTCCAGAAAGCAGCTTGTGGTCTTTGTAGACTTTTAATCTTTACACATTATGCAGAAAGGAAGTACATGCTGGCAGAGGGTGCTTACTGGGGATTTTCAGGAGGTACTCAGGTCACTGCAGAGCTCTTGGTGCTGCTCCTCTCCATTTGCAGCGTGGTCTCTGCTGGTGCACCCCCTTTTCCAGTGGTGTCCCCCTCTGCAGGGGCAGCAGCTCCTCGGTGCTGGCTCAGCTCCATGCCTCTTGTGCTTCACTCCACTGAAATCTGGTTAGCTACGAGACAGACTCCGGTGGAATGAAGGACAACAGAACCCATGGATGTCCTTCCTCACTGCCCTTGAGACAGACTCTGGTGGAATGAAGGACAACAGAACCCATGGAAGTCCTTCCTCACTGCCCTCCAGACAGACTCTGGTGGAATGAAGGACAACAGAACCCATGGAAGTCTTTCCTCACTGCCCTCCAGACAGACTCTGGTAGAATGAAGGACAACAGAACCCATGGATGTCCTTCCTCACTGCCCTGGAGACAGACTCTGGTGGGATGAAGGACAACAGAACCCATGGAAGTCCTTCCTCACTGCCCTCCAGACAGACTCTGGTAGAATGAAGGACAACAGAACCCATGGAAGTCCTTCCTCACTGCCCTCGGAACACGGACAGGGTTTGGGGTGCTTGGGGGTGTTAGGGGAGCCCAGCTGGTCAGGTGTGTGTGGAGGTGTGCACTCGGAGCTTGGAGGGGTTCTCTGGGCTGAAATCCTCCTTTTCCTTCCCCCCACACATCCCTGGTGTTCACCTCTGTAATTTAGCCTGGAGCACAGCAGCCACTTCGGCCACTTTGTCCCGTTCCTTGTGGGAACAGCTGGCCCCGGGATGTGGCACATATTACTCACGTTCTCCAACTACTGAAGGCCCTCCAGCCACCAGGAGTTGGCAAATTAAAAACCAAAACCAGGAGCTTCTGAAAATTAACTGCTCAAGGCAGTGCTGTTGTCTTTTATGGTTTTACAAGGGAGGTGCGACCAGATGACGGCCAGGTCCCTTCGGCCTTAAGCCCTGAATTTACAAACCCAAGGAATGCCTGGAGGCGATCTGCCTCAAGTGCTGGAGCTTTTTAAGGACCTCTGGCCATCCTGGGAGTGTGTTAAGGTACTGCTTCCCGTTAGCCCAGATAGGGGAGAGATAATCCCATTAATTTGGGAAGCCCGGACAGAGCAGGGAACTCAACCCCTGTCCCAGCCAGGCTGCTCCTGTCTCTTCTGGGAGATGGATCCTGGATTTCATGGGATTGCCCCGGGGCACTCTCAAGTTCTGAATAGTTAAAAACGCTCTAAAAGGTGTGCAGCCTCTTCCTGAGAGCTTCCCATCTGTGAAAGAGACAAAAAAAATGAAAATTAAGGCTATTAGGAATATTCCCCCATCAAAGTCCAACCCATCCCTTCATCTGTGCAGTGAAGATATTTCTGAGATTCCTGCAAAGGAATCTGATTATAGATTAAATATTTTACCTTATATATAGATAAAACTAATAAATCAGAATATAATGCATATCCTTAGCATTGCATTTTGCTTCTCCTCTAAAGAACCACAATCACCAAAACAAATCTACATCAAAACACACAAATCCCATGAATGAAATGGAAATTCTCCACATCCCAGCAAGGAATTGCAAATGGTCTTTCCAGTTTGGGTGGCTTTGCCAGATGAAGGTCCCAGCTCCTTCCTCCTGGGAACCCCGGGGCTCTCAGGAGGGTCCAGCTCTGACTTTTGGCAAGTCTCCCACGCACTTGGAGAACTTCAGATTTCCAATTTTAATTGGCTTGCACTTCCCAGCTTGGGAAAAGAGAGGTTAGGGAGCAAAACTTGCCTTGAAGGCGAACTGCAACGTTTGCCTGCACTTGAATTTAAAAAAAACCAAAACCACCCAAAAACCCAGCCCACAAACCCCAGCGCGGAGGTGCTGATGGACGACTTAGCAGAACAAATAGTTCGGGGTGTTTGTCTCTCTCTCGCTGTTAAAGGCAGAGCTGCGCTCGGAGCCTCTCCCCGGCTGTGTCAGGACTTGTCGGGAGCTTTGGGTAAGCCCTGAGAAAGGGCGGCCTAGGCAGGAACCCATCAACCGAAATTCCTCCGTGCAATCCTGCCTGCTTTGAAACGCCTTTTATCAGGCAAGTTGGGACGGGCTCGCCCTCAATGCCTCTGCTGAGCTGCGGGGCATTAACCCCTCGGAGCCCGGAATGCACCGAGCCCAGCACGGGGCGCAGCTGCAGCCTCCCTCGGGAGCAGCTCACATCATTAAATCAAGGTGCTCATCAGCGGAATCGCACATTAAATCAATGCTAATAAAAACCCGAAATACCAGCCCCACCTCCAACGGCTCCCCTCACTCCTGAACAGCCAATTTAAAGTGTGGGGAGCTGGGGTTTTTAAATTTGAATGAGATACCCCTTGATTTTTGATTTCTGCTGGGGAGAAGTGTTGGAGGTCAGGCTGCAGCTTCACCTGAACAGCAGCAAAGGTCTGGTGCATCCTCACGAGGGGCAAACCTTCAGCTAAAGGTCAGGCGAAATTGTGCTGGACTTGCCTGAACTTTAAAGTGAGCAAGCGAGCAAACATTTCTGTGTTCCTTTGTCCGTGGGGGAGCCAAGGCAGATGCTCTGAGCATTGAAAGGGCTCTGCCTTCTCCCCAGGGATGGCAAACTCTGCAAACTCAGTGCCATGCCCTGCGTGCTCTGAGAAGTGCCAGGAGCTCCCCATCCTGAGAGAAAATACAAAATAATGTCTGTCCCTGGGTAGGGGCTCAGCTCTGACCCCCTGAATTCCAGAGGCAGCACTTCCACAGCCCCATCCAGGTGTGGTGCCCAACAAGAGCCTTTGGGCTGCTCCTGCTCATTCAGGGGTTCCATTATTTCCCTGCCTTTCTCAGGCATTACCTCCACACTTCCCCAAATGTTTTCCTTGCAATTGGCTGCTATTTCTTTCAAAAGGGAAATTCCTCTTGGTTTTTGAGGAAGTTTTACCCCATAAGAATCAGTTACATTTGAAACTGGCTTTAGCCCTTGCATGGCACGTGGAGAGGAACCTGATTACTCAGCAGCACTGAGGTCCAAGCTTCTGATTCGCTCTTGGGAAAGGGCCTTTGGACACTTTTGCTGGAACTCAACAGCCAAAACAAACAAGAGATCCACAGCAAGGGGCAGGTGCAGCCTGAGCCCCCAGTCCCTCTGATCCCAGAGACCAGGAGGGAGCTCACCCAAAGTAAGCATCAGCATCCCATAGCACCACATCACAATGACTTTGGACCGCAAAGACCTTGGCAAACTCAAACTAAAGCAGAATAAAATCATCTCCATAAGGCAAACTACCAAGCGTGACCGTTTTCCAAATATTTCACTTCTTAGGATACCACTGGATAGGGAACAATTTTAAGTGATTCACATAGAAAATCAAGAGAAGAATCAACCGATTGAAAAGAAGGTAAATCCTTACAAATGGTGGCCTGGACAGCAGCTCAGGTCTGGTATTTGTCGCACCAGTGCAAGTCCAGAGTGACTACACAGTTGTGATTGAACCTGAGTGTTCTCAAACAGCACCAGCCTCCACATTCCTGCTGCTTTGGGGAACATTTCCCCACGTACCATCAACTGCAGCTTCCAATGTCTGTACTACGACTTAAAATATCCCAGGAACTGCTTAGGAAGTTCTCATTTTTCCTTTCAGAAACCACATCCTGGCCTCTGCTGCCCCACGGCCAAGGGCAGCTCCTTGGTGCTTGTAGGGAACGAGCTGCACCCTGCCACAGGAGCAGGTTAATTAGGACAGCTCGTTAGCGCATCCTGTGCCTGTGTCCCCCAGGTGTCCCCATCCCTGCCCAGGTGGCTCCCGGGCACGCCCCTGCCCCAGGTGTCCCCGAGCCCTCCGGACACGGGGCTGGAGGGTCGCTCACTCACCTGGCTCTGCTGGGCACGTCCCAGTCCCGTCCCGCACCGCTGCGCTGAACTCCAGCCAAAACAACAAAACCAGCTTGGGGACAGGAGGGACTAAACTGGGGCTGGGGGCTGAGCTGGGGGCTCGGGCCGTGCTTAGAGCAGACCCCGGGGGCGGGGGCCCGGCACAGCGCGGTCCCATCCCGGCCCCTCCCGGGCCCGCAGGTGCGGCTTTATCCCCGCGCTCACCTGCGGCCGCAGCCAATGGAGCTCCGGGCTCCTCCCTGCCCTGCCCGGCCCGCCCCGCGCTCCAAAACCTCCCAAACGGCCCCAAAACTGGCCGGCCTGCCCTGCTGCTCCTCATCCTGGGCTCCCGGCTCCTCCCTGCCCTGCCCTGCCCGCCCCGCGCTCCAAAACCTCCCAAACGGCCCCAAAACTGGCCGGCCTGCCCTGCTGCTCCTCATCCTGCGCTCCCGGGGCTTGGTGTAAACCCAGCGCTAATCCAAAGTGTAGGAGAACCCTTACAAAGTGTCCACTTTAATTCTTGCCCCATCAATTGCCTTTTTTTAACTCACCTCTCCATACAGGAAATATTTCATTTCACTTTTGCAAAGCTGTTAAAGAAATGGGAGATGTGTTAGCTCTTGTGTGCCCCGTGAGTGGTGAGATAGGGACTGTGATGTAACCCCTGTAAACTCATCATTCAGGTGGCAGAACCTGCCTTTGGGGTATAAACCTGTAAAGAATTTGGAGAGGAGAGCTCTGGGAAGTGCAGGGATGCTCTGTCCAAGGGCCTCCATGCACTGGTTTCCACTTCCATTCTAAAGGAATCCCATTTACAGTGGGACTCACTCTGTGTGTTCTGTGACTCTCTGGAGCCTTCCTTTCCTTGCCCCTTTATCTCTGCCCTGCTTTGGCAGGGGGTGCCCACCCCTGGCTGGCACTGGGGCTGCCCTGCAGGGTGGGCACAGCTCTCCAGGGTGGGCACGGCAAGGTTTCCTGCCAGGCTCGAGGTGCCCATGCTTTGCATTTAGCAAAAGCATCCTGGGAGGCAGAGCTCTGGATCCTCTGGGTCTGCTCATCTGCACAAAGGGAAATATTCCAGGTGGTTTGTCCTTCCAGTGGAGGAGGGTGTAAATAACTAAATAACAAAAAAATTAAACCTCGCTGCTCTTTTTGTTTTCTTTCTGTAGTGCTAACAATGTACTCCTGTTCTTCCACGCTGTTTTCCACTGCACACAGTCGTGATTTTCCTTTTGTTTATTGGGTAAATTGGAGTTTCCAAAGCCAGGCTGCTTTAGCAGTGACACAGGTCACAAGATTTGCTGCTCTAATTTGGGCTGTACTGACTTGCCCTGAGCAGCAGTTTCCAGCACAAGTGCCCACAGTCAGGAATGAAAATCTCTGATTTTTGCCCACATGTTTCAAGCACAGAGGTGAGCACATCACTCTATAAATGTGGCTCCTGCAGTACCTTCAGAGAAAAGGAAGTCAGTGTTTTTCATGTGACAAATAAGAACTGAAGGTTATCAGTGTTCATTGCCTGCTTTTATTTTCTCAGGGCTCTGTGAAACCAGGAGCCAAACCTGCCACAATTTTCACTCTGCACAGTTTGAAGCCGGGACTGTTGTTCTTTCAGATACAAATCTGTCCTTTTATTTGTTTTATCTCCTACTGGAAAATAACAAATACCTTTAGAGTTTACAGCTGCTACTGTCAAGGACAGACAGGGAGGGACTGGCTGGGGCACAGGGAGCTGCAGGAATGTCCTGTTGTTCCATAATACCCAATTATGTCAAATACCCCTTCCTTTAAACTTTCAACACGTCCCCGTTAGGTGGGAAGAGCTGCCAGCACATCATAAAAGTGCTGCTGCACAGCCCGGCCCTGCTGATGGAAACGTGTCAGGGGATGGAGGCTCTGCCCCGCAGGCTCTGCACGCACATTCCACCCCTTGGCTCCCGAGGAGCAAACCTGTGTGGTCTTGAAGCTTTGTCAGCTCTGACCTCTAAATTTGTCCCATAAATGGGATCAATTTACAGGGTCTGGAGGTCTGAGACATCAAACACGGCCCAGGGAAGCTCAGGGCCACGTCTCCTGCAACTGCCCACTGTAAATCCAGCCCACAAGCAGCTGGAGAATTACTTGGGGTTTTTTCACTGTTTGCCTCAAAAGTTTATGGTTGTGGAAAATATATTTATAAAGCAGCTGCTGCATGGGAGTGAGGGCTGGACAGAGCCGCAGAGTGTCATTGCTGCTGTGCCCATCCCAGAGAGGGGCACCACGGAGCCCTGCTTTGATTTCCCTGCTTTCCCTGGCCGTGCTCAGCCCTTGCTGCCCCTTCCCCGGGCACTGCTCCCTCTCCCACAGGCATGAAAGGCAGAGCAGCCCCTCGGGGCCATTCTGAATGGAGCCAGAGCTGCTGTTTGATCCTGGAGCAGCCCCTGCCTCCTGCCCTGCTCCTGGGCTGGGGCTGCAGCCTGGCCAGGGGGCTGTGGGAGCAGAGCAATTCCCTCCCCTCAGCTGCTCCTCTCTCTGCTCTCACCCAGCTTCTCCTGGGAACAGCAAGAAACACGTGCTGCAAAATTAACATTTCGAGCTTTGGAATCTTTTTGTCCAAGTGGTGGAGTCCCCATCTCTGGAATTGTTCTAAAGGTGTGGATGTGGCTCTCAAGGACATGGACTAGTGCTGGTGCTGGGCTGATGTCGGACTTGCTGCTCTTAATGGTCATTTTCAACCTTAAGGATCCCATGATTCACTCTGTGATTCACCAGCCAAATCCCGAGGTGATAAACCAGGGGAGAGAAGGCAGCACAGCCTTTAAGTGTAGCTAAAATGGGCTCTTCTGCTCTTTCAGTCACTGGAAAAACAACAGCCCCCAAGCAGTGCTGGTGTGAGGCAGGTTTGTGGTGGAGATAAAATGATTATTTTTTCTTGGAACAACTGAAAAAGTGAATAAATTGGAGCGTTCAGGCCGTGCCAAGCCCGGGGCTGGTGCAGGTGGCAGGATGCAGTTGTGCTGCTCAAGTGAGCAAATCTGGAGCTGGAGCTCCTTGGGAAGACAATGAGGAGCCCCGGTGCCAACTCCTCCTCCCTGGGAGGATGGAGAATTCCTGTCACAGCAGCGGGGCTGGGCAGGGCCCTGCCCTGGCTCTGCAGGGCTCCTGGGGAGGAGGAGACTCAGCAGCTGCTGCCCCATCTCTGCTCAGCCCTTCCAGAGGGGCTGGCACGGGGGAAGGCCTTAAACAACCTTCAAAGGAAATAATTAGAGATTGATTTATACCTTAATTGTACAGCAGTATCCCAAGGCTCTGGGGAGCCAGGCCTGCTCTGCCTTTGAAGATCAGACAGAGTGGCTGTGTTTTAATTACTGGAGGGTTACCTGTGCTTTCTGTGTCTGCGAGAGGTCAAGAACTGGGATTTACAGTAATTCCTGGATTTCTGCAGTGGAACAGAACTTTAGAAGACAATTTCCCCCACCACAGGGTCGCTGACCAGACCAACAATCCTAACAGAGTGTTTGGCTGGGCAGCTCGTTGCTGTCAGGGAGTTTTACCTGTGAACTCTGTCTAAACCTGATTAACAAAGATATTTGTGCAGAGATGCATCCTCCAGACCCACCTGCTGCAGACACCAGGCACAATCGGCTCTGCAGTCCCAGTCAGGGCAGGATTAACCCCTCGCTGTGCCCACCCTCGGCTCTGGAGCTGCCTGTGGTGGTGAGGAGGCAGAATGAATCACCCTGCTGACAAAACTAACGCAACAGTCATTTAAAAATAAACCTTTTAAGCTGATGTATATGGTCTAAAGCCACCAGAGCATTGCTAAGGAGTGTATTTTTCAGATAAATGTTTGCAAAAGAAAAAAAAAAAGCAAGAAAAAAGTCTCAGCATCTGCCTTCACAGAGAATGAACTTTTAAGCAAAGGAGATGAAATTTCTGATTCCTCAGTGAATTTTAATGCCCTGAAAGAAACATTTTGCATTGCTTTAGCGTGCAGATCACTGGAGGTCTGTGCCTCTGTGCACAGCTGGGTTTTAGGAGCCCTGTTTGCCTTGTCCTGCGCTGGAATTTTGCCTCCCGTGCTCCCAAACAAAGGAAAAACCTGATGGCAGAAGTTCAGGGCTGAGGAGGGAATGCATAAGGCAGCATATATAAGTGAGTCACAGGCACAGATAAATGTCTGCAGAGATCTCTGTTATTTATACTGCAGAAATGTATGGGGAAATTAAATTACACAGAAACTCTTTCCTGAAAATGTGGGGGTAACATTCTTCCCTCTGCTCTGGAGTTCAAAACAATGCTAAAACTTACATTCTGCAATTGCAGGCATTTTAAAGAGCCTGAAAACTCTGCAGGTGGGGGGACAACTTGTTTTCCAAGGAATCTGTGGACCCCAGCCTTGGCTTTGCTTCCTTGGTGGAGCACAGACCTGGCAGAGGGCAAGCTTTGCTCTGGCCCCCACACTGAGGGGTTTAGTGACAGATTCCTTTAGTGACAGATTCCCTGACTGGAGAATGTTCCTCCCTCAGCCTTCAGGAAAGCAGCACTGGACAGAGCAGGGTGGTTCTGTACTCGTGCCAGCCTGGGCATTTTGGGAGAACTTTGGATTTCTTGTGAAATGCTGTGTGGCTGCCCTGGGGTTGTGCAATCGCTGCTCCTGAGTGTGTGTGTGATCCCAAAAACACCAGAGAGCTCCTGGCTCCCTCCTCATAACACTGCAAGTGCTGACAAAGCTGAGTTTCAAAATGTAGCAGTGCAAAACTTGGCCTTAATTTGTATCCTTGGCTTCTGGAGGCTTTTTCATCCCTTTCTGGCCTTTCTTGAATCCACTTCCTGATAAGCAGTGGGGATTTGTTTTTTCGTGACATGATTTATTTTGTGATGAGTGAAGCTGAAAATACTGAGGGGTTTGTTTTCTGTTTTGGGGCTCTTTTTTTTGTTTTTACTGCCCAGAGACCTGGGACAGTGAAAGGTAAGGGGCCGGGATGAGATGCGATTTAAGGCGCTCCCACCCCAAACCACTCTGTGATCCCATAACCCAGATTGTGGTCCAGCCCAGCCCCTCCCTGCCCCGTGCCCGTGCCCGTGGTGCCCATCCGGGATGCCTGCACTCCCTGCCCAGCCTGCGGTGCCCATCTGGGATGCCTGCGCTCCCTGCCCCGTGCTCGTGCCCGCGGTGCCCATCCGGGATGCCTGCACTCCCTGCCCGTGCCCGCGGTGC
>JAWWMS010000114.1:6177027-6189875 GCA_035048045.1 Chlorospingus semifuscus | reverse complement strand
CAGAAGTCTGTAGACAGTGTACTGATAATAGGGTTTCACCTGTTCCCAGTGAAGTGACAACTGACAGGCCATGTTCTCATGAGCCTCTTTCCAGTAGGGCACTTCTCACAGCTCTCCCCATGTGGAAATGGGGATCGTCATACCCACAACAAGTTTTGACTGTGCCAGGTCATTCTCTCCAAACCAGAAGGATTTCTTAAGAATTAACTTTTCTTTCCTCATACCTTTCCAGGCTCCTGCTCTGCAGCACCATGCTGGATCCCAAGCCTCACTCTGCAAGCCAGAGGTGAGTCCAGGTGAAAACCAGCTACCACAGTAGTGTCAGGATGACCAAAGCGCGGCTCCTCCGTCTGTCTGTGGTGCTGGTCTCCATCTTCATGATCCTCCTGATTATTGTGTACTGGGACAACGTGGGCACGGCTCACTTCTACCTGCACACATCCTTCTCCAGACCCCACTCCCCAGGAGCCATCGCAGCAGGTGAGGACTGGGAAACTTTGCCAGATGTAGATGAATTTTTGGCAAAGCTGCTGAGCTCGAGCCTGAAACAGAACAGCTCTATCCCCCGAAAGACTGAGCAGCTCCTCGTCCAGGGCTCCAACAAGCCTGTGGTGAGTAACTTGGAAGAGAACGTGCGGGGCTATGACTGGTCTACACACAAAGACAGGAACAGCTTGGACCAAGAGAAGCTGCAGGTAGAGAGGCAGAGAACATTGCGTGAGTTTTGTGCCAATTCCAGCTTCACCTTCCCCACCAAGGAGCGCTCCTTCGATGACATTCCCAACTACGAGCTCAACCACCTGATTGTGGATGACCGCCACGGCGTCATCTACTGCTACGTGCCCAAGGTGGCCTGCACCAACTGGAAACGTGTGATGATCGTGCTGAGTGAGAGCCTGCTGGACCAGGGGGTCCCCTACAGGAACCCTCTGGATATCCCCCGCGAGCACGTCCACAACACCAGCACCCACCTGACCTTCAACAAGTTCTGGCGCCGCTACGGGAAGTTCTCCCGGCACCTGATGAAGATCAAGCTGAAGAAATACACCAAGTTCCTCTTTGTGCGAGACCCCTTCGTCCGCCTCATCTCCGCTTTCCGCAGCAAATTCGAGCTGGAGAACGAGGACTTCTACCGGCGTTTCGCCATCCCCATGCTGAAGCTCTACTCCAACCACACCAACCTTCCCACCTCCGTCAGCGAGGCCTTCGGGGCGGGCCTCAAAGTCTCCTTTTCTGACTTCATCCAGTACTTACTGGATCCCAGGACAGAGAAGATGGCCCCCTTCAATGAGCACTGGAGGCAGGTTTACCGTCTGTGCCACCCGTGCCAGATAGACTATGATTTCATCGGGAAGCTGGAGACGCTGGATGAGGATGCTGCTTATTTACTGCAGCTCCTCAAAGTGGACAGGCTGCTTCGCTTCCCACCCAGCTACCGAAACAGGACTGCCAGCAGCTGGGAGGATAACTGGTTTGCCAAAATCCCACTGGCTTGGAGGCAGCAGCTCTACAAGCTTTATGAAGCAGATTTTGTACTCTTTGGCTACCCCAAGCCAGAAAACTTGCTTAAAGACTGAGAGTGATTGGGCAGTGGGTGTGGGAGGGAACATCTGAAATACCAAAAATGTTTCAATCCTCCTCGTTTTTGCTCTTAACTCCCTTCCCCATGCAAGTTGGTACAATGGAATATATTTTTTCTACTGCTTCCCCTTCCATTTTTACAATAATGCCAGAGTCCAGGGTATTACAGCCAGCTCTGCATATGCAAAAAATGCCATTTTTTTGGGTTATCATTTGTTTTCTGTTTTTTAAAATGTCCCCATACTTTGCAATGGGTTGCTGCCCTTGGTGTCTCTGCCAATCATGTCTTTCAGTAGCTTTTTATTAATACTTTTTAAAAATTAATATATTTAAGATATTTAAAACAAAGCGTGTGTCATGGCAAAGGAAGGGAAGGAATAAAAAAAAAAGTAAAAGAAAACTCCAAGAAATTATGTACCTGCCTCTGTGTGTTGTCTCAGGGCTGCTGTTTCAGAGGTCCAAGGTTTGTAGAGCACTTGGATCTCTCTGGGGGCTGGGATGTTGATGGTGGTGGCTGCTGGTGGTCACTTCAAGATGGGCTTGAGGCAGTGGGATGGGGCAGTGCCTGACTCTGCCAAACAGGCCTGGAAGAACACCTGGAAGGACTCTGGTGACTCACACTGCTCACAGGTGTGGAGTGTGACTCCAGGGTCACAGGAAGGAAATGGCATTGGGAGCAGTGACAGCAAGTCCTGTGGAGTGTTTTGGGGCATGCAGGTGGCCAACACAGCACCTCTGCACTGCCTGACCTTTTGGCAAGGCACTGTGGGACTCTGCTGTCCACAAAGCTGAGATTCAGCCCCTATACCTTGCTAGTGTGGAGCATTCCCATGCCTTGTCCCATTCCAGGAGGGTGGGGATGTTCTTAGGGGCTGTGTCCTCATCATCCCTGTGCACGCTTTAAGGGAACGTGGCAGGGATGCAGATGCTTATCCCAGGGAGAAGAAGATCCAAAAGGTTTCTTTCAATAAGCACATGTCAAGGTCAACTCAAAGTTTTTCTGTTTTCAGCATTCCTGCTGCTGCTCGTGACACCACATCCTCATCTGCTGCCTTTCTGCTTATTCCAAATGGCTGATGCAGATTTGATCATCTGCCTTGCTGGGACCTGCTGCAGGAGTGATGGTTCCCACTGTGCTGGGAGCATGTGGGCTGCTTCCCAAAGGAAATTAATGCCTTTAGAGACTTTTTGTGTCTCATCAGCTGAATCTGCTTCTCTTTCTCTCTCTGAATTGCTCTGCAAAAACTGTTTGCTTAGCACATTAGGCAGGCAACTCTTTCAGAGCTGAAATGCTTAATTATTTCCCTGGACTGTGGATGGTATTGGTGATTAAGGTGCAAGGTCAGGCCTGGGGAGACAGCTCTGTGTTTTGGGGGGACTTCTTTGTATTGGCCTTTTACTCAGTTTCTCTCCAAGGCCATCAGCAGGCGTGATTTTTCCTCTCTCTCTGTTCCCTCACTTCCCCAATTTCTGCACAAATACATCTGGGCACTCCATGCTCTTTCTAATAAATGTGCTGTATCAAGCTTTATAACCTATAAATGAGAGGTAATTGCTGGTAGTTAGACTCAAAACAAAGGGTTTGTTTCTCCTTGTACTCACACCACTCTCCTGTAATTTGTGCAGAGATATTTGCAGTTTAAATGAACCTGAAGCTGTCGTCAGGGTCTTGGTGCTTTGCTCCTCATAGCTTGGGGAAAAAGGAAGTGCCTGCTTCTGAGTCATTATTTAAAACTAATAATAGAAAAGTGTTGATCTATTCAATTTTTTCCCCAGTTAACAGTTAATTGCTGCAAAACAGAGAGATGTGGAGTCTCGTCTCCTGTAATGAGTAATCCCGGGAGTCTCTCGATTCCTGCTACATTTACATTTCTTCAGGGTGGGTTCATCCCTCTCTTCAAAAAACACAGCGTGGATGTTTTCATCTCTTGTCTTTTAAAAGTGTTTATTTTTTCCTCTTTTAATTTCCATGTAAGTGATGTTTAGTATGTGCAGGCATGGGGGGCTGGGGCCAAAGCACAGGTGCTGTGTGAGCTTCCCACCAGCTGCTTCCCCTGCTCTGGTCCTCTCTCTTCCTGCCCCTCTGAGCAGTGCTTGGCTGCTGGATCCCAGTGCCACCCTGCAAACCAGCTGCTGCCTCCCCAGCCACACTTGTCCTGTGATTCCTGGCCACAGCCTGTCCCAGGAACATCTTCTCACGGTCACTGGCTGGCAATCATCCAAGCCAGGGGAGGAATGGTTTGCAGTGTGACCATTTTTGGCAGCAAGGTCCTGGTTGTGCAGTGGGCAGACAAGGTGCAAAATGGCTGCAAAAGCTGCCCAGCAGCTGCTCCGTGTGGTGTGAGAGTTTATCCTCTCCATGTGGCTGCCTTGTGATTTAATAGCCATAGAAGAAGAAGGTTTTTCCAAGGCTCCCTTGCTGACACTGGCTAGACAGGGGAGACTTGGAACACACTGATTCCTCTTTCCACATCCAAAGCTGGATGAAGTGAGTAAATTCCAGCTTTATGTGCTAACACCACTCTGCATCACACTGAGGTCCAAAACAGCCCATGTGTGAGGCTGAGCAAGCTGCCTGCATCCCAATGGCTCCATCAGCCTCCCTGGAACTGCAGGCAGGAGAATGTACAGATGGCATGAGGCCACTGAGGGCCCTGTGTTCTCTACTTTCCCTTTTTCATCTCACCACATCCAGCCTTTACTGACATCTTAGACATTTTAGTGCTTGCACAACTGTCCCCAACCAACATGCTGGGTGCTCTTGGCTCTCTCCTCATTTTCCATTGCCACGCTTCAAAGCTCTTCCCAGGAGGAGCAGTAAAACTCCGATGGGGAGTGTTCATGTTGCAGTGGTTGGCTTCTGGATTCAAAATAACTTGTTCCTTGCTGCTCCTCCTTTTTGAAGCTCTTCTTCCCCACCCTGCCACCACTGTGAATGTATTGTTGAGAAGTCAAAGAGGATCCAGGCTGTGCTGAGCTTTGTGGTAAGACCACTGGGTTGCCAGAACTGGGATGTAGCCTCTGGCTTTGGAAATGTGCATTTTTTTGTGGGTTTCTTGCTCTGTTCTCATGATGTGAAAGTGTGTATGTGGGGGGGAGAAGGACAAAGTGTTCAACCAGCCATGCTTCCTTCCCTCCTGGTTTCGTAAAGGAGTTGGAATTTGGTATTTGACAAATAATGGCAGGCAGAATGCATCCGTGCTGGCCTGAAGTCAGCAGAGGGCTAAAAATCCTGGAATGTAGATGGATATGATGCTCATATCAGTTTCATGAGGGCTGGAAAATGCTTTGAAGCAGGCTATTCGTGTCTGAATAAACCTGGCTTTGTCGTTTCATGCTCAGCCTGCAAAGTTGTGTCCTGTTCCCCTTCTGGCTTGCTTTTCCCTGGGGTTGACCACTTGGCCAAAGACAGCATGGAGTCTCTAACGAGGCAGAACTGATGTGCAGATGCAAAAATAACCTGGGGTTTGACCAAGACGTTTCCAGCTGGGTAGAACTGAAACCAGCTTTAGTGCTTGCTCAGCATCAGAGCCAAAATCTTTACACAACCATTGAACAGATTTGGTCCCTCGCTGTTTGGTGCTGGATTCTCTGGTGGATCAGGATGCATGTGACCTGGCTTTGCAGCCCCTGTGTCCTCTAGGAAAGGGCTGTCAGGTCGGAACTCCTTGTTTTTTGAGCAGTGACATGACTGTCCAGGTAGGAGCATCTTTAACACATGGGTACCTTTGCATCTCAGTGTTTTTTTGCCTTAACCCTTTAATTCGCTTGTGGAGACAAAATTATAGACTCATCACCCACAGACAACATTCACCCTGGAACAACATGTGAGATGTTTTGGCTGTGTGTTTTGCATCCTTCAAGGTGGCACTGGAAGGATGGAGGGCAGGGGATGAATGGCAGCATTGAAAGGGTGGTGAAGAAAAGCCAGTTTGTTCCCTCTTACGTAAGCTGGACCTCGGAGCGCCCGCGGGGCAGAGCCGGTGACTTGGCAGGGTGCTGCTGCAGGGCTGTGGTGCACAGCGGTGCCAGCGAGGGTGTGGGGTGTGGTGCCTCAAAAGAAACTCGTGTTGCTTGAATGTAAGGGCTTGCCCACGCTGGTCTTGCTCATAAACCCTCTAGTCAAGGGTACCAGGGATAAATAAAGCAGAAGTTAATAAAGCCATTGATACCTGGCTGCTTGGGAAAGAGATGGGGAGGATGGGTGGTGCTGGCTCTGGAGCTGGCACAGTGCAGCTCTGCTCCATCCTTGATTCAATCAAATTGGGGATCCAGCTCAGACTGTGCAGGCTGAGGTCTGTCCTTGCAGGAGCTGGGGAGCATTTGCCCTGGGGGCTGTGGCAGAGTGCCATGCTGTGCTGGGAGTGGTGTGGAAGAGCCCTGGGCTGGGTGGGAGGGATGATGGAGAGCTCTGTGCTGGGACAGAGATTCACCCGGGATGCTCGGCAGCCAGCAGGGCTGGCCTCCTCTCCTCTCCTCTCCTCTCCTCTCCTCTCCTCTCCTCTCCTCTCCTCTCCTCTCCTCTCCTCTCCTCTCCTCTCCAGGACAGTGCCAACCTCAGGAGCTCAGGCCACACCTTGGGGAAATGAAAATTCAGGGCTGTGAGTGCTGTGCAGATGCTGGACTGTTCCCACCTGCCAGCAGCACCACGAGGCAGCTGCTGTGCTGGATGTTCTCCTGCATTATTCACTGTGCAGCATCACTCCCAGCCTCTCCTGGCTGAGGTGCCATCTCGGCTCGGATTTTTGATGATGACAACTATAATGAGATGGAGGAGGAGGAGAGGCAGCTCAATTTTGATTTGGATCCCTCTGCCTCTTTAAAAATTGAAGATTTCTAACTCTCAGCAAAATCCCTGCCACGGGAGACCTTGTTCTACATTCTGGCTTTTTGCAGAGCTGATGTAGTGGGGCTTTCTGCAGAATCCCAGTCTGGCATTGTTCTGTTAATGATTGAGTGAGGAGGTGTTTGGTTGCCTTCCCTGATGTTATCTTGTATTTTCGTGTTCTGAGAGGGCATTTTTGGAGGTGTAAGAAATGAGTGTTAAATATAAACATAGGTGCTACTTTAGGGAATGTGTCTCATTCAGCCAAGACTGAAAGCTGTTTCACAGTTAGAAAGTAATCTTTTTTTGTTGACTTCAGTTCATGAACAGTGGAAAAGTCTGCACTAACTGCTCTAGAGACGAGTGATTTATCTTGACTTGGATGGGCAGAAAGTGATTTTGCAGACATCTCTCAGTGTTCTCAGAAAAAACCAACCAAGACTCACTTCCCTGTGAGCTGGGCAAAACCCAAACTCCTCCTTTGCCGCTGAAAGCCGAACCAGACCCAGGGCTGAGTGACCTGGCCCTGTCCTGCCTTTAGGGGTGTCTGTCCTCAACGCACTTCATGGAAAACACGGTTCAGACACAATCTCTGTGCTGGGACAGGCAGGGGGCTGGGATCAGGTGGTGCCTGGGGCTCCTTCCAGCCCAAACCATCCCGCACCTCCATCCTGTGACTGTGGCTGGGACAGCATGGGCACAGGTCCGCTCCTGGTGTGTGTGTGTGCCAGGGCGGCCTCAGAGCTTCATCTGACACCCCCTGCCCTCTCTGAGCTCCTTCATCTGAGTCCATTTTGAGGGAATTATCCCAGATCCCTTCCAGAAGGAGGAAGTAGAAAATCAGCCTGGAGCTCTGCAGGGATTTTCATAGCCAGCCTCTGCCTGGGGCTGCTCGTGGCTGAACCTTTGGATCCTGCCATCGATCACCCCAAGGGCAGCACAGGCTGGGGGATGACTGAGGCAGCCTGGGAAGTCTGGTTTTCCTCCTGAGTTCCAGGAGTGGAGAATATTTTAAGGGGTTCACGCTCATTTGTATTTTAAAGCTCCTTACTGAAGTGCAAGACCAGGGGCTACGTCTTCAGCTGGCATAAATCTGCCTGGCTGCATGCAGATAAACTGATTTACGCTGGCTGAAGATCTGGCCCTGAATGGAAGAGATGGAAGCAGGTGGATGTAATTTCTCTAAATTTCCACTCAAGCTGCACCCGCCTGGAGCAGCAGGAATTGAACAGTACTTTCCCTAAGAGTGAAAAAGTTATTAACTCCATATTTGTGTTGGTGCTTCGCCGCCCTCCCTCGTCTCCATCATCACATGTAGCCATGGGCTGTCTCTGGCAATGACTCTGGCTCCCCAATAAAATTAAAAATCACTTTTGTTTCATATCTTTTAATCAGACGTGTCCTTTTTAATAAAGGGCTCTGCTCTTTAAGGGGTGATGCGCTGATGAGCAGCAGGCTCGGATGTTATTGCATTTCCCTGATTTGAATTTCTCTTTCTGCATTTCAGCTGTAAAAATAAAGCTAAATCCAGCTCCCCAAAGCCTCTGCACAGGCAGCACAAGCAGAGTTTCACTGGCTCCCACCTCTGGGGTGAGACTGGTACCCAGTGTCAGTGGGTGTGTGGCCATTGCACACTTTGGTGTAAGAACAGCTTTTATTCCTGAATGTCCAGTACAGGAAAGAGAGGCAGAGTAAAAAAGACAAAGGTGAAACTCCAGGAATTTGCTGAGTGGTAATTTTATCCAAATAATTTATGCAGATTTCCTGAATTGTTCCAAGCTTGAAGAATCAAACAAACCCAAAATGCCTCTCTATGTTTAGTTTCTCATATTGATTCATTTATTCCTGGGATTGTTTCAAACACAGACCTGAAGTAACTTTATGAGCCAGATTCTTTTTTCTCCCAGAAGTGAATAAGTAAGATAATTAAACCTGAGGAATTCAGGAGGCTTTGGAAGCAGCAGGTTTCTCTCCTGCCCCACGATGGGTGTAATTTGGATTTCTGGGGGATGACAGTCCCAGGTGGTTGGGGACACTGCCAGAGCCCCGCGGTCTGGATTGGGCCGGGATGGTGTGGGGTGCTCAGCAAACATTGTGAGGTGCTGCAACCCTTCCCAGATGGGGCTGTGTGCCCCCTGCTCCCCCAGCCTGAGAGGTCTGAGGGATAAAAGCTCCTTTAATTCATCCCAGCGGCTCCGCGTGCGCTGCGGTTTTGGGGTTTTCCAGCACGGAAAGCATAACTGGGGGCTGTGTTTTCAGGCCTGGCAGAGCAAAGGCAATACAGTTGCAGCATTTTTGCATATTTCTGATCCTGAGGCTTTCCTGGGCTGGGTGGTTGCTGCACAAGTCAGAACAGCGCCAGGCTCTGCTCTCCCAAATCCATCCCGGAGCTCCCGGGCTGGGCTGGGGCTCTGGGGACTCTGGGGCTCTGCAGCCTCTGCCTCCTGCTGCTGTGGAACATCCTCACAGAAATCTCAGAGCCCAGGAGTGCAGCAAGGCAAGTTCAAAGCAGAAAATAACCAAAAATAACCATCAGTGACTGCAACAGATTTTCTTTTGCTGCTCAGCCTCCTATGGTGAGTCTGCAAGTTCTGTGGGACTGATCCTGGAACAACATTTGCAGTTAACTCAAACAGATCTGGTGCAGTCAGTGCTGATCTGTGGCACTTTGGAGAGTTTTGCCTCTAAATGCCCATCCTGCACCCAAATCTTCGATCTAAAAAGTTCTTCCAAGTCAGAGCAGCCCTGGCTTTGCAGCACTCGCTCCCCCTTTGCTGCAGGCACACAAATGGTGCTTTAATAACTGCAGAAGCTGAGCACCAGGCTCTGATGGGACAAAAATGCAGCACAAAAGATAGAAAAGACTCCTATATGGCTTAAATTCACTTACAGATTGTGGAAATGATTGTAAACCAGCCCTTGCAGTTACAGAGCTCTGAACAAAGACATCCTCTGGTATTTTCAGAGAATGGGAGTGTCAGTTTTGCACCCTGAGCAGGGTCAGGGGCATTCTGTGACTTCTCTTGTCCAGGTCAAAGCTCTGTTGTCCTGTTTAAGCCTCGTGCACTGGCTGACTGGGCTGGAGCAGATTCAGCAGCTCTCCCTGAACTGAAGTGATGGCAGAGCTGGCACTGAATGCTCATTTTAGCACTTCTGGACACAGAATGTAGCCAGATCATCCTTCCAGCCAAGTGCCACCACCTCTGGAGAGTGCCTGCTGGGGAAACAAGGTGTCTTTATCATGGACTAGGGCAAGTAAATGGGAAGAGAAGTTAAGGTTACATTTCTGTGCAAGTTTAAGATATTATGGGCATTTGTCTTCTGGATTAGCCCATGGCCTCTCTGTTGTGGCTTTTCATGCTCTTCCTCCCACTGCTTTCCTGCGCTGGAGCCATCAGTGGAGTCCAGGTGTGTGAGGTTCCCTGGTTGGGGTTCAGAAATTCCTACCCTGGGGTGGAGGGGGAGGGAAGAAGGAGGAGAAGAAACAGAAGAGAAATGAGAAAATCAAGTAGGCTCCAGCACCTGCCATGTAATGATGGGTTCTGCAGATAAGGCTGTTTTAAGGTGCATTCCAGACGTGTGGGTCCTGCCCAGACACGGCACAGAAGAAAAAGGAGACTTAAAACAACAGGCAGCTCCTCCTCCCCCCGTCAGGTGTGCACAGAGGAGCACCAGCCCCAAGGAAACCTCCGTCCCTCCCAGGTTTCCTTACAACTCCGACCCAAAGCCCCCTTTGAGCACTCAGCCACCCCCAGCCCCTCGGATCAAGTCGGTGCCTGCACCGGGGATAAATCCAGCGCCAACCCAAACAGAGCAGCACCCGGAGAAGCTGCTGGAAAATGCCCCAAGCCCTTCAGTGATCCTTGTCTTCCTCAGAAAGGGAAATTGCAAACAATCGAGCAGCTCTGCCTGGAACAGGAGAGATTCCCTGCAGGAGGAATCGGGCAGGGCAAGGCTTTAATGCTGCCCCATGGGGCAGTTCTGGGAGCTCTGATCCTGTCAGTGCTGGGAGATTCCCGGGGTCCAGCTGGGATTGAGGAGTTTGGAGCATGGGGAGAGCAGCTGGAAGGGTCTCCATGTGCTCACCTCACTGGAAATATTCTTCCTCCCCACTGCCTTTATGCTCAAGGGTTCAGAGCCCCAAGGGAGACAAGAATGAGGCCTTTGTGTCTTGTTTTGAGGTTTTTGGCACTGGAAATGTCCCTCTTGGGGCTGTGCAGAGTGGGGATGGAAAGTTGTGAGGGCACCGGGATTTGCCCCAGTGAAAACCGAAGAGAGAACAATGGGCAATTGTAACGGCATCTCAGGAAAATGCCAGCGTGATAAAAGTGGAATCACCCAGTAAAAATGGGCTGTAAAGCTCCTCAATCCCAGCCTCTCTTGTCAGGCTATTTCTAAGCAAATTTTCTCTCTGTTGCACTGTAAAAATAAAGTGTCAGACACCGAGTTTGGATGCAAATGGGAACATAACTCTGCAAGATGGGAACTTTATCTGAATCTGAGATTTTTCAGGGGAGTGGTTTCCTTTGGAAAGGCACCTATTTTTAGAAAGTAAGATAGGGACGGATGCTCCTGTCTGAAGGGCCCAGCTCCTGTTTGTCTTCAGATGAGGAGAAAAACCCCTTTCTTTTTCCATTAAAAAAGACAGGCAAGCAGTACTTATCCCTGAAGTACTTTGCCTCTGCTCATCCCTCCACATGAGCCCATTCCTTGAGCCTGTCCTGATGGCAAGAGCCCCCAGAAGAGCTCTGGGGAAGGTGAGCCAGTGCTCGGAAGGTGCAGCACCTCACACCTCGGGAAACAGGGCTCATCTCCAGCTCCTGCTGTCCTCCAGGACTGGAGGAACCTTCATTTGTCACTGCAGAAAGGACTCTCAATATTTTATGAAAAAAAGCATTTTACCATAGGACTTTGGTGAATATCAGCATAATTTAGCCGTGATTTAACGGAACCTTTCATTGACTTTTTAAATTATGCCTCTCCATCACCTACCCTGTGGGTTTCCTTGCTTTTCATCTTGCAAATCCCATTACTTATTAATTTCCCCATAATACATAATAGAGGCAGAAAAGCATATAGCATCCCATTCAGCAGTGATTTACAAGTCTCTTAGTTCTGAAGCAACACAAGAAAGAGCAGACATTTCATGAGTTTCCTCTGTGTGTTTTCCTCAGAAAAACCATATAAAGCCATGGCTACAAACCTGGGGCTTCTTTGGCCATGATCTCATACCTCCAGCCCTTGCATCTCTGCAGAAGATGCAATCTGGAGGAGATTACAGCAGCACAGTCGGGGCAGAATTAGCAAGGAGATGGTGAGCAAGATTTACCTCCTCCTCATTATGATAATGGATGTAATATCCATGGAAATGCTGATGGGCTTTGCTCAGAGAGGAAGAACTGCAGGCAAAGAGCAAACACACAAACCAGCATTATTTGCCCACATTCCCAATCAGGGTTTTGCTGGCATGTTCATCTTTCTACAGGGGGCCCAGGAGGAACTTTGATTCCCTTGGTGTTTGCAGAAAATGACTTGCACATACCATGAATCAGAGGGGCTCATTTCAGAATGTAGAAACTATTACTCATCCTGCTCTGGCATGAATGAGCATCTGGCAGCATATTCTAAAATTCTGTGAAGACAACAGGAGGCAAAAGGAAAAAAAAACCTGAGCTGGAGTGCACCTCTTGTCAGCTCAGCAGGCAGCAGATGAGAACTGGAAGGAGACAGCACAAAGACAGATCTGCTGAGCTGAGCCTTTATGTGCTTTCTGTTTCTACCCATCCACTCCTTCCAGCTTTTTTTTTAGAGCAGGCTGGGGATCCTACAGAACACAGGAGACAAATTCACCCAGTTAACTCTGCTCCAGGTCAGCCTGGGACATGTGGCTCCAGAGCTCTCCAGGCTGCAGCAGCCGAGGAGGCAGTGCTCTGCTTGGTGCTCTGGGCCCAGGCAGATGGAGCTGGGGAAGCCTGACATTTATCAGATTGGCTGGTGTGGGCTTAGACCCCTTTGGATCAACAGCAATGTCCCCACTTGTCCTGCCACAACCTGCTCTGCTGCCCCTTGTCTGAGCATCTGCACGTGCCATGGAGCTGCACTGGGGTTCTGAGGAGAGATCTGGGGTGTGTGAGGAGATCTGGGGTGTGTGAGGAGCTCTGGGGTGTTCGAGCAGCCCCATCTCCCCGTGCTGTGCAGGCTGGCAGGGCCATGGCAGCCCTTTGTGTTTCCCCTTCTGAGGAGCTGCAGAACTGGGGCCATGGCATTCCCCTGTGAGTGTCCCCTCACAGTTAACAGCAGGCTGGCAGGCCATGGCACTCCCCCATGAGTGTCCCCTCACAGAGGAGCAGGCTGGCAGGCCATGGCACTCCCCCATGAGTGTCCCCTCACAGTTAACAGCAGGCTGGCAGGCCATGGCACTCCCCCATGAGTGTCCCCTCAC
>JAWWMS010000114.1:6159961-6176588 GCA_035048045.1 Chlorospingus semifuscus | reverse complement strand
CTCCCCCATGAGTGTCCCCTCACAGTTAACAGCAATCTGGCAGGCCATGGCACTCCCCCATGAGTGTCCCCTCACAGAAAACAGGAGGCTGGCAGGCCATGGCTGCCCTGTGAGTGTCCCCTCACAGTGAGGATGAGGCTGGCAGGCCATGGCGCTCCCCCATGAGTGTCCCCTCACAGTTAACAGCAATCTGGCAGGCATGGCTGCCCTGGAATGTTCCGGGCTGCCGGGGCCTGCCCGCCGCAGGAGCCGCGCAGGCTGCAGGAATCCGCGCAGGCCACGGCACGCACTGAGCCCCTCCAGGGGCAGGCAGCTGCCTCTGCTGCGCTCACAGTTTATGTGACATTTTTCTCATTATTGTTATTTCTTGCTGGCCTTCTTTTCTCCCTGCTGGGTTTTTGTTTTTTAATGTTTTTTTTTTTTCCCCTGCTGCTTTCCTACAGCCACGGTCTCTGCCAGGCTCCCTGGGACAGGCAAGAGTGCATTGGCAAAACAACCCCAGAGTTGTATTTTCCTCACTCCCTCATCATGGCAAAACCTCCTTTTCCAAGGGAGTTGTTTCCTCCTGTTCGCTTCCCCCAGGTATTCTGGGGAATTGATTTCTCCTCTTCTTTTACAGATGAGATATTCCAGGAACAATCGAACTCATACTGCTTCTGTCAAACTCAATCTAGGATACATTCATCTGGAATATAGCAGGGAAGCAGATCCAGAAATCCTCAGCTGCCTTTCTTATGGGGGAGCTCATAAAGCACAAGGATGATGACAGGCTACTGAAATTTAAGCAACCAAGAACAGGGAAGATATTTTATTCAATAGCCGGAATAAAATTTCATGTCCCAGAGATTTCAAGGAGCACAAACTGGGGAGATGAAGGAAGACTGATTTTCTTTTTCCTAAGTAAATGGACAGGTCTGGGGCTGGTTTTTAGGTTGTGTCTGTACTATCAGAGGCACATCCACATTTCCTCTCCTAGAGCCAGCCAGAAGTGTGACTCCTCCAGCAGCTGGGGTTACAACCCTTCAGCAGGCAGGGCTGGGGCAGCTCTGCTCCTCCTCACTGACACAGGGCTGCTCCAAAGGGCTTTGTGGGACCTGCCTGGGTGTCTGCCTCAGGAGGAGATGAATCACACCTTGCAAGTGCTGATTTCTCTCTCTTATCTCTCAGAGGAGCCTAAGGTGCCTAGTTCAGATCCAGACGTTTACACAGATGAATCACACCCTCAAGGCCATGGAGAAAATAATGAAAACCTGCAAGCCTGGGCCCAAATCTCTCGAGTCATCTTGAATAATTCTATTATTTTACTGAATAGAATGATCCAATGTCTTTAAATTGCTTCATGCTTTGCTGGTAGAAAATGAAGATAAATAAATTCTCTCCTGGAACAAACCCTCACTTTACTTTTTCCTGATGCAGCACAGGCAATGGTGCTCCTTTTAATAAGTCCCTTCCTTAGATGTCCTCTTTTTCATAAATAAGCACAGAATTCTCCTTAGAGAAGCCTCCAGAGCTCCTCCTGCCTTCCTTGGAGCAGGAATCTCAGAGATTACCAGATCACAGGCACTTTCAAACCACCTGTGCTTCATTCAACATCTCCAAGGGTGTTGATGTTTCCCAAGCCCTCAACGGCTTCTGCAGATTCTCCTGTCCTTTGAAATGCTCATGCTAGAGAGGGAGATTCTTACCCCAGAACTCTCCTCCCTCTGTGATATAATGGTGGAGGTACACCACCACAGGGAAAGCCTCATTCTCCCAGCAGGTCAGCCTCAGTGTGTTTTAATTCCCCTGGGAATTGAAACCCACAGTGCTGCATGTCCCCTTCCACATCCCTTCTTAAATTAATGTGTGGTGGAGTCATTTGAAAACAGGGAAAGGAGGGTAGAAAAGGAGAGTATGGAAAATGGGGGTTTGGAGCAGTCAGGATTGATGCAGCCCTTCCCATTTCCTCCTTGGTTATTTCTTTGCTGCCTCCCTGTAACTGAATCACCCTGGAAATGCCTCCTGATCTCTCCAAGCAGGGACCATCCATTTTTTTTAGTGGAGTATTTTGCACAGAAAGTCCAGCTCTGATCGAGTGCTGCGCTGGCTGCCATAACAATAAATTCCCATTACCAGAAGCGAGACGTATTTTTGTATGCATCCCCTTTGCAGAAAGGCATAAACTGAATTTTGACTTCAAAGGAGATATCTTTGTTCAAAATGCAATGCTCAGAAATATTCTGCAGTCAATTATTTGCAATTAGAATGAAAAGAGAAACCCCCTTCCCCAAACTGCCTGTAATTACAAACGATCCTTTCATGAAGTATAAATCCAGTCATTAAGCAGTTTCAAAAGTTTTAATTCAGTGGGCAATTAAAAAGAAGAATGTCGGGTGTTGAGACAGAGAACAATGCCCTGGTGAGCTCGGGGTCCTGAGGTATCAATTGGACTTTTAGCAGGAAGATTTTCCTATTGATCCCGGTGGTTTTACGAGGCAATTCCTCAGCATGGGATCGTTACCAGCCCTTCTCTGCTGAGCCACGCTGCCACTGGGGTCGGGAGGAGCAAACTGAGGGTCAGCCTTGGCCTGGCAGCCCCAAAATCTCCTCCCAAAGAGCTTCTGCCACCAGCACAACATCCCCGTGTTTCCATCAGTCAGTCCTTGCCCTTTTTCCAGAAAGTGCATCATCTAAGTGGTGCCTGTAATCCAGGCTCCCTGAGGAATCATTTTCACATTTGGACACATCCTCGAGATGGAGCCAGAATGGAAACCGTAGATCTTAATCCTCTCCCCCAGTTTGTGAAGTTGGGAGGAGGGAGGGAGGTTTTGGAACGTTCATATTTTGAAATTGGGACTCAAATTTATTGTCTGCATTTCTTAAGGGAGGCCTGTTCCTTTCGGGATATTTATTGTCCCTGGTGATGCCTCAGTGTGAGTTCCCTGGCAGCTGCTTCGGGAGGAGGTGTGAGGTGGATCCATAAGGTTCCCAGATTTCTCCCAGCCATGTGATAGGTATTTGTTGTTTGGCTGCGTGCTTGGGAAGGCTGCATCCCGTATTCCTGACAATCTGTGCCCTGCATATGCTCCTGGCCATGTGGGGAGGTGCCACTCGAGGGGTGAGCCAGAGAGGCAGCAGAAGTGTGCTCTGAGAGATGGTTTCAGTTGAAAAGACTGAAAATCAAACCCTACCGAGCATCCAGCCGTGATCTGCTCCCTCTGAGAGGAGGCAAGAGGAACCAGCAGCTTCACAATCCTTTCTGGGGTCCTGTGCCACTGCCTGAGGAGGTGATGGACACCAGGGCTGGAAAAAAGCTTGAAAGAAAAGAGGGAAGGCAGAGCTCTGTGGAGTTTGCATTTCGACCACCTGATGGAAACACTTAAGCTGCTTTTGATTTGGTTCAGTCACTGATTGAGTCTGATAAGCCAAATTCAGGGATATGCAGGTGTGTGGCCATGAAGGAGGAGCTGTAATTTTTCTGCCCTGAGATCATCTCCTGCACTTTTCTGCAGGCACAGCACTAAAAAGAGTACTGGGGTTTTTTTGTTTGGTTGGGTTTTGTTTTGTTATTATTTGCCATTTCAGTGTCATTCAAGGTCTTATTTTTAGATGCTCCTTCAACCAGAAAGAGCCACACAGAATTCCCTCGGTGGTAACTCCCTGTTTTTCCCCGGAGCAGGGAATATCTGCGTGTCTCCAACATGCACAGAGTGTCGCCAGTTTCCAAATGTGAGGACAGCATTGGCATCTCCTGCAATCTCATTGTCGGGGTACTGAACAACCCAAGCTTCCAGAACTTCGATAGAGCTGCCCATTGTTAGAGTATCCCAACATTGGGACACACTCCTTTTCCAGCCTGGGCTGCTCACTGCTGTTTAAAATCGGGATATTTTTTGTTGACTCTGTTCTTGGGAAAGCTTCCCTTCAGGTGCTTGACTGATTAGGAGGAAAGAGCCCTGATGGGGCTTTGTTCGAGGAGCGCACAGAAAGCCCTGGATCTTGTGTATAATCTCTGTCTTTTCCCCATTTCTCTATTTGGCAATGCAGTTTTCCCAGGTTCTCTGCCTTTCCACCCTCCCCCACTGCCTCTCCCCTTCCCTAACACAGGTAACCACACATTTTGATGGAGGTTTAATCTCCTTCCTTCCTTCCTTTGCAAACCCACCTCCTCCCCTGCCCCAGGCGCTCTGTCAACTCAAACGCATCGCAAATCAACCTGACAGTGGAGATCTCCCCTTGAGCAACAGCGCTGGGAGTTTGCTGCTGCTGATCCTCAGATAGGGAGGGTGGGGTGCACTTTCCACATAAAACCCAGTCGCAGCTAAATGGAAGTAAATTTCCATTCCCCATTCCCTTTGTTGCCAGCTGGGGCTGTCAGCTAAGTGGATCCACAAGACGCAGCCAGGGCAGAGCTGCAGGGACAGTCCTGGTGCTGTTTGTCACCTTCCCTGGCATTTTTCTGGGATGTTGAGCTGAGGAACTGGGTCTACTCCAAACAGTAGAACCCAACTGCACAGACCAGCCGTTACCTGTGATGGCAAAATGGAATGTGAGAGCGATTCCACTTCAAGACAGTGGAAAAAATGTCCGAGAGAACAACATAAGAAGTCACATAATTTTCTTTTTCTCTCTTTTGTCCGTGTTAGAAGTGTGGGGAAGTCACAAACGTGCTGCTGAGTCCTGCCAGAAACACAAACCGGGGCAGCTCTCTTGTTCTGTAGGACCTAAATCAGCAGCTGCACTGACCTGGGACAAAGGGCTTGTCCTCTGTTCAAGAAAAAACCTCTAAATCTTATAGGTACAGTATTAGACTGCTGCAAAGGGAAAAGCTAAGAACTGGCCCCAGCTTGTGCTGCTTTTCCAGGGCTTTCCAGGCTGGTGGGAGGAGGCAGCTCCTGGATTCTCATGAGAACAGAGAACCAGGAAAATGTGAACGTTGACTGCCTTAGAAGCCTGGCTGTTACCTCCAGCTGGTGAGAGTGCTTGCAGGACTATTTGCTAACTCAGCTGAAGTCAGAGAAAGCCCTCTGATTCTGTGTTTGAGCACAAAAAATGGTTTGTTTTTCAAAACAGGGTTTGTTTTTCAGAGCGCATCACCAGCAATGCACAGCTTCAGAAGAAATGGCTCCTGTTGGTAGCAACAAAACAGTTCAGAGTCAGAAATAGAGGGAGACAGACAGAAAGGGAGAAGAGGCCACTCTGGGTCAGCCTCAGATGATAAACAGCTCGGTGAGAGTCTCTGAACCTGGAACAGCCCGAGCAGGCATTGCCACATCCACTGCTGAGCCCGTGCCTTGGGAGGCTCAGGGACTCCAAGTGCACAACCCCAAGTGCTGCCACTCAGGGATGTGGAGCTGCTCCATTATCTGCACTCAGCCAGGAGCTGAGCCCTTACCTTGCTTGATTTATTACTTTTATAAAATGCAGAGTCTTTAATGTTCAGTGCTTGGAGCACACTGTAATTTTAGCTGCATTATTACAGTTGTTGACCAATGTATGAATTATCTTCAAAGGCTTGCAGTTCCTCTGAGCAAGCTTTCCCATTCCAAAGACCAAGTCAAAGGAATCCAAAGGAAGGTCTGTTCTTTCAAGGAAAGACGTGTCACAGGTCGAATGTGCAGGAATGTTCTGGAAACACATTCAGCAGGAGCCCTGGAGAAAGCACAGGGGTTATTTGCTTTCTCAGAGCTGTGATCAGTACAACCCACAACACATCATTTCAATGTCTTAGAAAGGAGTTATGAGCCCCAAGATGCTGGAGTGGCAGCTGCTGGAAGAGCATGCAGCAGCACCAGAGCCTTTGCTAAACTCCCAGCTCAGTGTGGGCTGAGCTGCAGCCCAGTGCAGGGGTCTGAGCCAGCACAGGGACATTTGTGCTCCTTGTCCCTGCCTGGCCTCTCCTCCAGCACACCTCGCCTCCAGGAAGGGGCACGGGGAAAGCCATTCCCACCAGAATTACATGCATTTAAACTCATTTTTGGAAATTGTCTGGGCACAGTCTCCTTCAGAAATGAGATGACAGAACTGATTAAATAATGTTTATGCAAATACAAAAGTTGTCAGGGCGTTCTTTTCTGAGCCTTCAAGATCCAGCTTGTCAGAGGCTCCTGCCTCAGAGTCAGCTTTCCTGAGCTGGGCTGAGCCAGTAGGAGCTTGATTTGGGGTGGGCAATTGCCAGAGCCCTGCAGAACCCTTCCACAGGGTGGAGAGCATCTCCTTCTGACCTCAGCCCTGCTGCCTCCTCAGGGGGGACAGCCCTGGTGACATCCTCACCTCACCTCTCACCTGCCCTGCCTGACAGGAGCAGATGCCCCACGTTGGTGTCACTGCAGTTGGGGCCATGCCGTGCTCAGGTTCAGTTCCTGGAGGAACATTGGCATTGCTGGGATGAGCAGGGAATTACTGACAGGTGTTTGCACAGGTTCCTGCTGAGAGGCTTCAGGGGCTTTTGGGTAAATGGGGTGATACCAGGAACAGCTCCCAAAGATATTTCAGCGGATTTCTAACCAGGTGAAAGGTGTTGGGTTGGATGTTAGTGGAAATATTAACAAATCCTGCCAGAACACCTCTGTCACAGCCCAGTGCTTTTCCCATTCCGTGCTCTTTGGTGCATTGTGGGCTGGCAGGCAGGTGACTCCCAGTTCACAAAGAGCACGAGAGCCACGGCTGCCATTACTCATCAGGGGAAATATTTGTGCAACTGCTCGGCTCTGAGCATGTATTTGCCTGTGTTTTTGTGGGGCTTTGTCTGGTACTCTTTGCAACAGGAGCCCGTTTGTGCAAGGGCTCCAGGAGAGGTTCGGGAGCCGCTGGGACTCGCGGGGACACTGGAGCCCATTCCAGGCCTTCACTTGAGCAAATGTTTGCAGATCCTTTCCTGCAGTGTTTGCCCAGCCCTGACCCAAGCTTCATTAGCTCAGCAGATTCATTTCCCTGCTCCAGTACCTCTCTGGCCAGCTGGAAGCATGGGACACTTTGGTGTGGTGTTTTCCAGGGGACCCTGGGGAAAGTCGGTCACTGGCTGATAAGAAACAGAGAGTGTAAAAAGCTCCTGGTGCTGTCTGTGCTGATGAGCCCCTCACAGGGGGGGACTTCTGCTGCTTCTGCCAAGAGCAGCTGGCTCCTTCTGAAATGCAGTTGGAATTTACAGGGCTGAGTCAACTCCTGTAGGTTTATATGGATTTTATTTTACATCCAATCCATTGCTGGTGGTGTAACAGACCTGGAGTGACATCAGTGTGAGCAGAGAGACACTGGCAATGTCCCAGTGACAAATGGGAGGGTTTGTGCGACTCGGTGGGATGAAAAGCAGCTCCTGCTGCCGAAGGGGTGATTGGGGAGCACCCTGTGGGGCCATAGAGGGAATTGAGCAGCAGAGAGCCCTTCACCTGCCCTGCCCAGAGATCTGAGTTGGGCATTTCTGGTGCCACCTGGAAAACTCAAATCAGGAGTCATCTCCAGAGCTGCTCTTGGCCATTTTTCAGTGGCCTTGCCTCAGGTGGCCACTGGAGAGGCAGAGTGGCCCAGGGCTGGGAGCTGAGCTCACCGCACTCCCCTGGCACAAACCCAGTGCCTGCTGATGCTGGGTCTGGGTTTGCCATGCTGAGGATGAGATCAGAATATTCCTGGTGCCAGAACAGCTCGTGGCATGGGATGGAGTCTGACTGTACCAAGGTTCTGATGGATGGGCTCACCCACAAACCCCCAAATGTCCCTTCCACAGGTGGATCTCCTGTAAGCCCATTTAGCAGCACAGCAGTGGGATTGCTCTGCTCAATCTTTGTATGGTTTTACTGCTCTGAGGAGCACTTCTGCGATGCCAGGAGAATTTTATCTCACCATTTTTCTATGGAATGAAAAACGTGCATTTCAGGTGAATATTTGAATTAGTTTAGAACTGGATAAATCAGGAAAGTGGAGCATAGTTTGCACTGTCATTTATGTCTGGGTTTTTTAAATGAATCATTATGGTTTGGGCCAGCAGTGGAAACAAATCATTCCGGGCTGTGTTATTCTGTGCAGGTTGAACTCCTCAGTGGAATCAGAGCTCAGGATTTAGCTGGGATGGTGCTGAATCTCTGCCTGGATTTGAATCTCCCGTCGTCTCTTCCCACTAAATACCCGGTTCAGGTTGAGGCTTCCGGCTCTGGCCCCCGTGTGCCTCCCCAAATCCCTTTCATCTCCTGGAACCGGGAGCCCGATGGCTCGGGGCGCTTTAATTAAGCGAAATGAAAGGCCATGATTTCCATAAATAGAAGAACTTCCAAGAGCAGCCCCGGGCCCAGCCCGGCCACCCACCCCGAGGTGCCCCAGAACCCACCCGGCACATCTGGGAGCCGAGCGGGGCTTGAACTCTATCCGGCGATGCCGCTGATAGGGAAGCGCATCCCGGCGATGCTGCTGATAAGGAGCCGCAGCCCGGAGCCTGCCGGGGCCACGGAGCGGCGGGGACGGAGCCCTGAGCTCCCAAACCCGGCCCGGGAGGCTTCCCCAGCCCCGCTCGGGGATGCTGAGCGGAGACAGACCCCTAGTGGAGCGCCAGGAGCTCCCCAGCCTGGCTCCTGCCGCTCATATCCATGGATTTGTTTGTTTGAAGCGAGGGAAAGCAGCATCTGAGCGCTGATCCTTATCTGCCTGCTGCTTCCCTTTGGTCCTGACTCGCCCCGAGCGGTTCTGGAGCCTGATCGTGGGAACCCTGCGCTGAAATTCGGGGAGATTTTCATAGGAATGCAGGTTCCCTCTCTGGAAACCTGATGGAGCTCAGCATTGCCACGGAAATGCAGTTGTGCAAACTCACAGCTTCATCTGTGCTGAGGGAGGGGCGTTAGAAATGGCTTAAACTCACAGCTACATCTGTGCTGAGGAAGGGAGGTTAGAAATGGCTTAGAAAGAGAGAAATATCCCCCTGAAATTCGGGGATATTTTCATAGGAATGCAGGTTCCCTCTCTGGAAACGTGATGGAGCTCAGCATTGCCACGGAAATGCAGTTGTGCAAACTCACAGCTTCATCTGTGCTGAGGAAGGGAGGTTAGAAATGGCTTAGAACAGAGAGAAATGGGATCAGCTGGGAGACACCAGAACTGTGGGATAACTCCAGAGGGAGTGCTCTCCAGGAATTGTCCAGCAGCAGGAAACAGGGAAAGCTTCTTGTTCAGTTTGGTTGCCCCTGGTTCTGTCCTATCCAGCACATGGACAGGACAGAACCAGGGGCAGAAATGTTCCCAGAAATGGACACCAGGAGTTCTCTAAGTGGAAAAATCCGATTTTCACATCAGCAGCTCCGAAGCCCCAGTGGGGTGGGATTTTGGGCAGCCAGCAGAGCCTCCCTGGCTTCCTCCAAGCTGCCAAATGAAACTGTGCCACCTCTGCCACCCGGACCCACCCTGGCCGTCCTTGGCACAGCAGAGTGTGCCCTCAGAGCCCAGAATCCAGAATCCTTTGTTGATGGTGCTGAAGGCAACAACTGAATCTGGCAAAGGGTGCTCCCTCCTCGTCGTGCAGAATCCCAGATACTCTCACCCCCGTGCTGTGGGAGGTTTCCTGAGCTGCCATCTGGTCTGAACAGGGAGAACTCCTGGATCTGGAGGGATTCACTGGGGTTGTCTCAGGGAAAGGGAGAAAAGCATGAGTGGGATAAATGGATAAATCAAGCCCAGTGGTGTGCAATCAGGGCTGCAATTAAAGCATCATGATGGCATCAAAATCCTGAACTTAAGACAAAATCAAAGCAGTTGGTAGCACAATTGCAGGACATTTATTTTGTTGCCACTGGTTATTCCTTGGTGCATTTTTCTTCAGTGAATTGAATCACAACTAATTGCACAATAATCACCCAGGCCCCAAGTTCAGATAATGTTGCCTTCCTAATACTTTATAAAAATGCTGAATCCATTAACTATCTTCAAACGAGATTATTTTTTTTAATTAGCAGGATCTTAGCAAGCCATTACAGACACCATTTGCGCTGCCACACAGAACTTTCCTGTTTGCTTAACACTGCAAAGGGAAAATTCTTTTCAATCAATTCCAGAGCTGATAAGGTTTGCAGTTTGCTTTCAAAGTCTGAGAATAAACAGAATTTTCTGACAGGTGAGCAAGCCTGTCTTTGCTCAAATCATAATTTCCTTTCTGGTGTTTTTAGGAGGCTCCAAATTCCCTTGGAGATACATCTATTGATTTATCTATAGAGATCTAGAGATCATTTATAGAGATATAGAGATCATCTATAGAGATACATCTATTGATTTATCTGTAGAGATCATCTATAGAGATACATCCATTGATTTATCTATAGAGATATAGAGATCATCTATAGAGATCTAGAGATCATCTATAGAGATACATCTATTGATTTATCTATAGAGGTATAGAGATCATCTATAGAGATGAATCTATTGATGTATCTCAGTGAGCTTTAGGTGCAGGGAAACATTTCCAGATCTGCCTTGGCTTTCCCTTGGTGCCTTTGCCTAAGAGCCAGCGTGGCACCAAGCAGCTGGACTTCACTTCCTCCTGACAATCCCCCTTTTCCAGAATTCCTGATGAGCCACACCAGCATTTCCTTCAGGATGTGAGCCCTGCTCTCCCCATCCCACCCCAGGGAGAGAGACTGGAATTTATCTCTATGGCAACTCCAAAACACTGCCAAAAACCAGGGAATGGGGAGCTGCAGGCAGGGTGGGATCAGTGGATGAGGAATAACCAGAATATTGTGCTGATGTGCTGTAGAAGAATGGATTTATAGGGATGACAACCCTAAAATACCTTTATGTAATAATGAAAACTTCATTATCCAGCCCTCTGCCAAAGCGTTGCCATGGGCCTGCTGCAAGTCCCTGGGCAGATCTTTCATTTTGACAGAAGTTCTGGAGTGCAGAGCAGAGCTCTGGTGGAGGGGAGGCTGTGGCCTGCCCTGGCTGTCCAGGGGAATGAGGCACCCCTGCTGCCAGGGCTCACTGGAACCTCATCACTGACAGTATCAAAACCCAAGGAGCACAGAAAATTTCCTCCTGTCTGAGCACTGGGGGCAAATTAAGTGATAAAGCTTGAGTGTTTACCAGAGTTTTATTATTTTATTGAGAAGTAATTCATCTTTATTACAGCGAGGCTATTATGTGTCACATCATTAAGGAAGCAACGCGTGGAGACCCTACAGCTAATTTGGAGATGCAGCTCTCAGAACACAGAGTTTGTTTGTGTTGCAGGTGTTGGAGCATCCTCTGTGGTCTGGGACCTCCAGAAAGGTTTTGTGTGGGAGGTTTCAGAGCTGCTGAGGTAAATCCAGGCTGTGCCCAGCTCCCAGCTCCCAGCTCCCAGCGTGCTGGGGCTCCTGGCTGTGTCCATCCCCATGGCCAGGGGTGTCCAGGCTGCTCTTTGGATCAGATCCTTGATCCTGGGCAGTCCCAGCTGGGCTTCCTCTGCAGCCACTCCAAACCAGTGCTTAAATCACTGAGACAAAATTCCCACCTGGGCTCCTCAGCAGCCCAGACATGCAGTGAGGCTGGGAAAATCCATTTATTCCTTAATTCCTGTGGCTCTGTGGGACTGCTCGTGCCACAGGCTGGGGCTGGCTTTGCATTCTGGGGTCAGGCAGAGCCAAACCCACAGTCCCACCCCTGCAGGAAACCTGGCCAGATGTGGATTTGTGGGTGTGCAAAGCCCCTGGAGCTGGACAGGCTCCTTCAGGAAGGGAGCACAGGGGATGCTCACAGGGATGATTTAACAGCAAATCTGTTGGCACTGGGGCTTGTGTACACTCAGGTAAATGAGCTTCAGCCAATTTACTTAAAGCTATCCAGGTAAAATGCTTGTGTAAATGACTGAAATTAATGTAATATCACTTAAACATATGAATATAAATATTAGTACGTTAAATATTATAATATATTAACTTTATCCCTACACAGACAGCCTCTGAACGTAAAGCAAATACTTTTTAATCCACTTTGAGAGTGTCCAGGCTGAGAATTTCAGCTCTATTAAACCACAGCAGTGGCAGCAAAGCAAATGCCAGGATAATTCCACTGACTTTCTTCACTTTTATTAAGTTATTCCCATTTCTGACAAGGCTGCTTAGAGGCAAATTTGGACAAGCAGAGGAAGAGCCAGGTGTGTGCTGTGGGGCTGGGCAGGACATCCTGGGGGGCTTTGCTGTCACTTCTGTCCCCCAGGAAATACCAGTGGCACTGGGGATGAGCCTCAGGATCTGCTGCACCCTTGGGAGCAAAGAGCTGCCAGGAGTGCCCTGCTCAGGCCTTCAGACACAGCAAAGCCCCACAATGGAACACAAAGCAGTGAAAGGAACAGGCTGCTCCCACCGCCTGCTGAATCAATGGGCTGTGAAGAGACTGAGGTGATAAACCCACTGTGCTCAGGGCTAATTTTATGCAATATAATATGTTCATAGGATTAGTCTATTTAAAAATAATTTTAATCAAACTTTTTAAAATGCAAAGCCGTTCTGCACTACTCATTTTCAATATATGCCTTAAAACAGATGAGGGAGGCAGAACCTGATCCTTATTATCCATGCATAATTTAAACAATATCATCAACCCAGTATTGATTGCTGACTAATGTGCTTATTAATTAATAGATATCTTTGTGCTAAATACATTTTTCAGAGCTGTTCTGGGACCATTTAATAAGATAAATGGGGAGTTGCAGCACAGTACTTTGTCATTAAACGCTGAAGTTTTATCAGGAAGGCTGGAAAGCCCTGCCTGGGGTGGCTCCTTGCTGGAGCGAGCCACACGATGGCCACATCCCAAAAAGGGAGGTGCAATGCTGGAGCTGTGGTTCAGATCAGCTTCTGTTGAGAAGGGAGAAGAGCTCTCTCTATTTCCTGAATTAGCCCAGGGTAAGGAGGGGAGCTGGGTCTGCTGCTGTGGGTTAATGAAATCCCAGATTTACAGACAACACTGAGGAACGTGGGCAGAGAGGGGATGAGCTGAGCAAGCAGAGGAAGCAGCCACCAAACCACCCAAACCCCTCCTGCTGTGGATCCTCTCCTCCCTTCTGCTCTTCCCCCAGAGCTGCTGGAGTCACTGACACTGCTGTCCCTGCAGGGAGGGGACAGCCCCCAGGCTGGAATCTGCCCCCCAGTCTGGAATATCTGTCCATGCAGGGAAAGAACAGCCCCCAGGCTGGAATATCTGTCCCTGCAGGGAGGGAACATCACCTCACTCTGGAATATCTGTCCCTGCAGGGAAGGGACAGCCCCCAGTATGGAATATCTGTCCCTGCAGGGAGGGGACAGCCCACCAGTCTGGGATATCTGTCCCTGCAGGGAAAGAACATCCCCCAGGCTGGAATCTGCCCCCCAGTCTGGAATATCTGTCCCTGCAGGGAAGGGACAGCCCCCAGTCTGGAATATCTGTCCATGCAGGGAGGGGATGGCTCCCAGTATGGAAGTTGCCCCCCAGTTTGGAGTCTGTCTCTGTAGAGAGGGGACAGCCCCCATTCTGGAGTCCCTGCATGGAAGGAACATCACCCCAGTCTGGAATATCTGTCCTTGCAGGGAGGGAACATCACCCCAGTCTGGAATCTGTCCCTGCAGAGAGAGAACAGCCCCCCAGTGTGGATCCCAGCCCAGTTTGGCCCATGCCCCCATACCAGTGCCAATGCCCTGGCAGTGCCACCCCTGAGCAGCCACAGCTACTCCTGAATCCCATCCCAGCCCTGCTGCCCTGCCCCTCGCAGCCCCTGCAATCAGCAGGAATCATTCCTGGGGCTTGCACACCGCTGAGGATCAGCCTGTACATATTTAAAATAAATAGATGTGCACATAAAAAAAATTACCCCTATTATTACCCAAGGAGGCAGTGGGAGTACCAGGGGAATGGCTAAAGTAACAAAACTTGACACCGCGGATAATAAAAGAGGGAACTAAAGCAAAGAGATCACCCCAGTCTGCCCCGCTTCCAGTGCTTAATCAAAACTGACTTCTACTACTGCAGCTGCAAAAGAAATGTTTCAGGCCTGCCATTAATTTCCATACAATAACCCTCTAATGGGGGAGTTGCCGGGAGAGGAGGGCGATCAATCTGCTCTAATGACACACCAGAGACTCAGGGAAAATGCAAACTTGGAGCAATTTCATGGCAGGTGCAACCTTGGAAAGTACGGCCATTTTTCTGAGTTAATTTGTTCCCCTGATATGTTTGAAATCCATATTTGTATTTTAAAGGTCTAAAATGCAGGGTGATTAAAAAATATAAGCAGATTTTTGTAAGCTTTTCAAGTGTGGTAGGTGATCCATTAATGCCCCTCCTCGGAGCTAGGACAGCTGGATATCTCCTGTCATGTGCTGCCAAAAAGGAAGGGAATAGGATTGTTTATTGCAGCATTCCCTTTTTGTCCTCAGCCTTCCCCCTTCCCTCCCCAGCCTGGTGCTCATTTGTCTCCCAGCTGAATTGATCCCTAATACTGTAGGAAGTAATAATAGTAATAATGATGGGAACTGCTGGCAGTAATAGTTATTATTCTGATTATTGTTAGCACTTACAGTGCTCTGTAATGATAATGATTATTATTGCTACAAGTTTTAAAACACATAAATGAATTAACTCAGTTCCTGCTACGCTTTGGGTGCTGGCAGCTCTCACACATCTGAAAATTCCAGCTGTAAATCTGACCAGGAATGAGCATCGTGCCCCAGAACAGGCACCGAGGCACAGAGCTCATTTCCCTCTGGGTGTTCTCCTCAGTGAATATTTGGGTGAAATCTGGGGGGAGCAGGGGCTCCAGGCCCCCCAGCACCCCCATGCCTGGAGCCCATCCCTCCCCTCACCTGCTGAAAGCCAATCCCCCTCGCCCTGATTGCTCCTTTGCCTTTCTCAGCACTTAAGAACTCCAGCCAGGATCTTAAAAGTATTGAATTTTCAAGGGCTGGAAAGTGCAGGGGCTTTGCATGAGAATTGGGATTGCTCTGCTCAGCTGCCTTTGTCCTTCCCCCGTGCCCATCTGCATCCTCCCATTCCTGCCTTTGTCATGGCCCTCTGCAGTCAAGGGGAATGTGGGCTTTCTTACATTAAAGATGCTTTTTTGCATGAAAAATGCTTTTTTACATGAAAACTGCTGTTTTACATTAAAAACGCTTTTTATACTCCAGCTGCATTTATGGGATGTTGTGGCCATTGTTATGCTCTGGTTTAGATCCCATTTTAAATACAACCTTTCCCCACCTGCCCCTGCTCAGAGATTCTGTTCCAGTTCCCCTCCAAACTCCTCAGGGGTGAATCTCCCTTGGTTTGCCCTGCTCAGGAATTCTGTAATTCTGTTCCAGTTCCCCTCCAAACTCCTCAGGGGTGAATCTCCTTTGGTTTGCCCGGCTCCCCTCCTCAGCTCCCCTCAGCATGCTCAACCTGATAAACACAACCATTGATTGTCTCCGTGAGATTGCAGGATTCCCCAAATTCAGCGATGTCTTCTGGAGTTTGGTCTCCAGACATTGCAGTGAAGGTTCTGCCTCACTCCCAGAGCATCCCCCAGATTAATTTATGGACTGCAGAGCTGCAGAGCCCACGGGCACCAGGGCACAGCCCCTTCCCCTGTGCTGGGAGCCTTTACCCACCTCCCACAGCATGCCAAACCCTCTCCCTGTCCGTCCGAAGGCAAGGACCTGTAAAAGGCAATTCAATTTCACAGGCCATAAACTTATACATCCACTTCTTGCATTTCTCCCCTTTTTGTTTACGAGTTCAGAAAAATCTCTAAGCCTGCAATCTATATATATATATATATTTTTTTTTTTTTGCCTCTGAACACCCACAGTGCAAAGCTGGGTTCCAACCACTTGTTCACTGAGGAAAACTTCAGCAAAAACTGGCTGAGTTAGCAGAGTGGCTTTGAGGAGTGGGTGGCAGGCAGAGGATTTGGGCTCAATTCCCATCAGAGGCAGCTCATGGATGCAGGCAGAGGGAGCAGCCTTGGGAATCCTCTTCCCATCAGTTCTTTAGCGCTGCTCAGTAACCCCCCGAGCCATCACCAGCAATAATGCTGGGTTTAAATCTTTGTCCATGGCAAGTGGTGGGTTTGAGAAAATCCCGGTTTTCCCTCCTTTCTGCAGCCTGGGCTGTTGTTTTCCCTCGGAGTTTGCTCTTCTCTGAGCACAAACGAGCTCCAGATTAAACATAGGCAAGCACGGTGACATTTCAGAAAGATGGAAACAGAATAACTCATTTTGGCATCTGGACAGAAGTCCCGGCTCTAACAAGTCCGTGCCTTGCTTGTGTCGTTACTCTTCACCTCTGCTCATAAACCTCCACCTAGGAAATAATGTAATTTAATTAGGCTGTGAACGGGGCTGTGCCGTCACACTCGGTTAAACTGCAGCCGTTGGTAAATCCCATTGCCATTGGGGCTGGAGAGAACAAATGCTCCATGAGAGCCTCACCCTGGGGCTCTGGGACCTGGGGGGACACTGGGGACAGAGGGGAGCACAGCCCAAGGAGGGGACCCAGAGCCCAGAGCCACGGCAGGAATTGCTGACGAGTTCCTGTGGAAACCCAGAACAAGGGGACAACACCGTGGAGGGACGTCCCAGGGATGTCTGTCACACACATCTTCTATGGAAAATCCTTTCCTTAGGATTGTTCCTCCTGAGAAGCTGAGAGGCCTCAGGAACAAAATGTAAACAATGGTTAT
>JAWWMS010000114.1:6077176-6091553 GCA_035048045.1 Chlorospingus semifuscus | reverse complement strand
ATCCCCTTCCCTATCCCTGTCCCCATCCCCATCTCTGTCCCCATCCCCATTCCCTTCCACTGCCATCCATCCCTGTCCTCTCTGTCCCTGTCCCCATCCCCATCCCATCCCCATCCCTGCATTTTGCTGAGCACTCTCCCCTCTCCCATCTGTCTCCCTTAAGTGGCAGAGGCACTTCAGCCCTGGATGGAGACATCACTTTTACTGCTCCGATTCTGGAGCTGGTTTTCCTCTGAGTTATTTGCTCAGCCCCTCCCGAGCAGGAGAGCTGGGCTGGAGCAGAGGCAGCGTTCTCAAACTGGGCTCTGCGAGGAAGAGCAAACAATTTCCCCAGCATCACTCAGGAACTCTGCTGCGATTTTCTCGCCTTTGTTCCAGCTCGTGTTAAACATGTTTGTGTCAGGCAAACAACCCACATTAGATGGAATTTCACACCACTCAAAGCATCGGTGTCTGCAGCCTTAATGTGCATTATGTTCAAACATGCGACGTAATCCATCACAAACCCCTGCAGACCTCGCTCCCCTCCCTTGATCTGCTCCCGGCTCCCTCCCCGCACGCTCGCAGCCAACCTTCTGTCGGTGCCTTTCCTCGTTTATTTGGAAACAGCAGAGCAGATTCTCAGTCAGTGTTCGCTGTCACAGCTCCTCTGGCTGCCTGCCCGTGGGTTTATCCCAGCGCCGGGGCTGGATCTGCCAGGATTGTCCCGGGGCTTTATCCCAGCACCAAACCCCTCTCATCACCCCCTGCACGGCCTGCCCTCCCTGGGCTCACCTGCACAAAATCCATTTTTGGCCAGGAGGAGAACGTTTGGAAATGAGGGTTGCAAAAGGAGGGAAGGCGGCTCTGGAGGAGCCTGACCCGCTGCTCTGTGGGGTTGGCAGCTCTGAAAGGATCAAAATGGACTGAAAGGGGAAAAAAGCTTTGGGTTTGTTTGCAGGAGTTAGTGCAAACAGACCCAAAACCAACAAACCCAAACCCACTCCAGCAGGGAGGAAAATCTGTGTTTTGGGTGAGGACAGGGACTGCTCTGAAAAGGACACTGCAACGAGCACCAGGGACACTTTAGATTATAGCATGTATTGAATTTGATTTTTTAAGCTATGGGGTATTAATTTAAAGAGCAACACTGCTGAAAAGCACACTGGTCCTCACTGAGAAGCCTTTCCTTGCAAACAGAATTTTGAACCATTTTTGAGTCTATCTGGCTTTTCTGATAGAAATAGCAGGAAATATTGTGGCATGTCTAATTTTGTTTTTCACTGGAGACTTAATTTTTCCCTTCAAACTCATTTTTTTTAGCACAGCCTCCCCATCTCAGTTCATTTTTTCACAGTGCACATCTTCATTTCTCATCACTCAACGCTCACCATTTAGCGTATCAACACGGCAATTTCTGCAAATCAGAAAGCAAAGCCATTAACATTTGAAGTGGAAATGTTGAGTTTCTGATCATTAAACAGCTCGCAAATGTAGGAAAAAATAACCTCCCTCTCCTTCAGTCCAAAGCTCCCCAATAAATCCCTCAGGTGGAGGGGTCTGGATGAGTTGGGTGCTTGTCCCACATGGGGTGACAGTGACCATCGTTCAGGTTTGGCTTTCCACAGTGATCCCAGGAACCAGGGGAAGATGGCACAGCTTTGTCTGACCCCTTTGTGTTGGGAAAAGGGTGGGGATGGGCACAGCCCCGAGGCTGCCAGAGCTCCAGGAGCGTTCCAAGCTCAAAAAAACTTCAGTCACATGTTTTAATGTGTGTGATTTAGGAAAATATGGTCCATTCCATCTGCTTTGCATTAATTTGAATGACTGATTAAAAATACAGGTTGAGATATTACAGCCACTAATAATTTCTCCACATGGCTGGCTCCTAACGGATGGAGGGAAAATTGGGAATAAGGTTTTTATCAATTTCCACAGGCAGGCTTTGCCATAATCCTTTTATTTCATCGGGAAACATGTTTGTTTGTAGACATTTTATTTGTTTAACGATTTCCCTCTTTTTCTTAATCTTTTCAGCAATTACTTCATATTCTATAAATGTTTAAACTATTTTAATTCTTCATAAGAATTATTCTATTTCACTTTGTCCTTTCCCCAGCTCCTTTCCAAGACCCTCAGCCTGGTGTCCTGCTCACCACCTTGGTATTGCCCAGAATACTCAGCTGCCATTCAAGCCTCAAAATTAGGAATAATTTTCTCTGGTTTCCCCCAGTGCACTGTTTGTTCTTCACCTGCTTTTGTGGGCTCGTTTGGCCCTTGACTTCTTGGCTTTGTGGTCAGAATTTAACACTTTTTTGTGTCTTGTAATCCCTCACCAGCTCGTCCTGCAGCACGATTTTTAACTTCCTTCAAGTTCTGTATCCGAGAAAATAAGCAGAATATTGAGTAGGGAAAGAGATGTTTCATTAACACCAGCACTGACATCACAAATATATCTTCTAATTGCTCCTCTAAAGGTGGGATCAATAGCTGGGCTGAGACGTCTCTAAAAAATTCCACATGCCATTTTTATTGGAGATGAACGTCGCTGAGAATTGGAGAGCCACTGTTTGCATGAGTGATTTGCCCAATTTGCTGCCTATTACTCATAAATCTGGGAAGGAAAAAAAGAAAAGGTTCTGTTGAGCTCTTCTCTTACAAAAACACGGGCAGTGGATCAGGGAGAGAGGCAAACGGAACGATGAAAGCCAATAGAGCTGGCTGGGCTTCTGCTGATTTCCTCCTTGAATATTCCAAGGATTCCTTGGATATTCCACTTTAGCAGCCCAGAGGATCCATCTGCTGCTGCCCCTGAGCTCCCCACGCTGTGTTTGGGTGAGGAGGAGGAGTGTGGCTGGCTGGGGTCTCTGTACAAATCATAAATGGGACAGGATTGCTGAGGAACGTGCCCTGAGCTGGTTCATTTTCCAGAATCAGTCTCATTCCATGGTCATGACAATGGGAGGATGCCATCAGCTCACATCCCAGGCAGCAGACCTCATTCTTATAAAAATGTGGCCAATTTTGGGGATATAAATCTGGGACTATCTATTACTGACATGCACTTTTTAAGTGAACAGAGAGGGGAATTGTGGGAATCTGTAAAATCAGCGGGGTTTGGGAAAGCTGCAAAAGGCCTCAGAGACAGCAGGACTGGGATTGGAGCTGAGCAGCAGCCATGAGATTGGTCAGCAGAAAAATCATGTAAAAAGTAGAAAAGGACAAATAGAACAATGGTCTGTGTATTAACACTTGTCTATTGACACTTGAATCGGGAGAGGTTTTGGATGGGAATCAGGAGGGGTTTGGGATGGGAATCAGGAGGGGTTTGGGATGGGAATCAGGAGGGGTTTGGGATGGGAATCAGGAGGTGTTTGGGATGGGAATCAGGAGATGTTTGGGATGGGAATCAGGAGAGGTTTGGGATGGGAATCAGGAGATGTTTGGGACGGGAATCAGGAGAGGTTTGGCTCCAGAGGCAGGCTGGGAGCAGGCTCAGAGCTGCTGACCCAGCTCCATCACAGCTGACCTCTCTCTGTGGAGCCCCCACTGCCAATTGTTCAGTTTGGTTGTTTGTGTTGCCTGAAACCACTCATTTCAGCACTTGCATAAATACAGTTCCTGCTGCAGAGACCTTGGGGCTCTCATCCCTGGTTGGTGATTGCTGCTAAATGTCATCGTGGCTGCTTTGTGCAAAGGCTGCAGAACGTGCTGCTCCAGCCTCCGCAGGCAAGGTCAGGCTGGCAGCACAAGAGAAAAGTGTTTATTCACTGTTCAATGAAACCAGGGCTCCAGTGGGTGGGGGAAGGACAGAGCCAGGGGATGGAGGCACAGAGCTGCCAGCATGTCCTGGATTTGGGGCAGAAATTCCCCAGTTTGGGTTTTTGTGGTGAATCCTCTGGGAGGGTCTGTGCTTCCCTTCTGCTGCTGTGACTCAGGACATGCCCTGGTGAAGCTGCAGCTCCTTTGGCAGAGCTCTGGTGCTGCTCTGAGCCTTCACACCAGCTCTGCTGAGGGCAGGATGCATTTACAGAGTGACTGATGCCACCAAGAACCAAACCAGTGGTGCTGGGTTTGTGTTTCCAGCCCTGCACACCCAGGGCAGGCTGTCCCTGTGCAATTCTGTCCCTGTGGATGTTCCCCCAGCCAAAGCCAGTGCAGAGCTCTGCTTTTCCTTTTAAATTGAATTCCCTGCACTGACACCGGGCTTTGCACAGCTCTGAACCAGCTCCTCAGTCCCTCCCCATTCTCAGCTGTGATTAAAAGCATGTGTCCCCTAATTAAGCTAACGAGGGTTGTTAATTGGCTCAGTGTGTGCTCATCAGTGGCACCGTTCAGGGGCACACAGGGAGGGCAGAGGGTCCTGCACAATTCGGGGTGGGAGGAGGGCAGGGGAGCTGGGACAGGGCTGGCACTGAGCTGAAATGGGCATTTTTGGGGTGCTGGTGACGTTTTCTGGTGCTGCCTTGCCACAACTTGGATTGGATCCCCAGGGGAGGTGAAAGAGTTAAAGATTGCATCCCCACTGTCCCAGCTTCACTGGATTTTAGAGAAAAAGGAGCCAGGAGCAGCAGCACCCACCTGCCTTTTGCAGTGGGAAAGGTTAAGTTCTGTTTTATCATCACTTGTGCTGCAGCAGACTCAAAGATTTCTGAGCAGATCAAACCCCTGTGATGGGAACAGCTCTGCTCTCACCTGGCTCTGACATTCCCTGGAGGAAGAGCTGCAGTTCCCACAGGTTGGGATTTCTCTCATCAGTGTTTTCCTGGCAAGGACTGGGCCTTGTCACCAGAGCTTGTCACCAAACCCTGCACTAAATTAGATTTTCTTTTTTGACATAAATAAAGCTTTTGAACATGACAAGTTTGAAATATTCACAGTCTCCCTGTCTGGGATTTGCAGAGTCCTGCTGGAAATGTTGTTCCTGAGGATAACAGGGAGGGTGCAGGGGGCTGTGGGAATGACAGAGTGAAAAAACAGAGGCCAAAAGGGGCAGCAGAGCCCTGGGTGAGGCAGCTCAGCTGGTCCTGCAGGGCTGTGGGCTCAGGGATGAATCCCTTTGGGGTTTGGGGGGTCAGGGATGAATCCCTTTGGGGTTTGGGGGGTCAGGGATGAATCCCTTTGGGGTTAATGAGGGTTTGTGGGTCAGGGATGGCACCCCTGCCTTAGCACTTGGGCTCCATCTCATTCTGAATACGTGGAATATTGCAAATGCCATGACTGGGAAGGGCTCCAATCCCTGAGTCACTCACTGAGCCCAGGGTCCCAGAGCTGGGCCTGGGGGACTCCAGCCTGGCAAGGGCAGGTGGGGCCATCCAAGGTTATTGATTGGGTTATTTCAGGTTATTTCAGGTTATTTCGGGTTATTTCATTGCTTCTTTCTCATCACCAACACCTCCAGAACCTTGGATCCCAGGCTGAGCTGGGTTTTCAGGTGGGTTTAATCTCCAGAACCTTGGATCCCAAACTGAGCTGGGCTCTCAGGTGGGTTCAATCTCCAGAACCGTGTATTCCAAATTAAACTGGGCTCTCAGGTGGGTTCAATCTCTGCAGGGAGGGCAGCCCCAGGTGGGCTCAGTGCCTGCTCTGACCCCCAGCCCTGAGCAGAGCTGATCTGAGCCCCCAGCCTGTTCCACCTGCTGCTGCTCCCGCTGGAACCGCGTCTCCAACCCCTCTCAAGTGACAGATTTGTCACCAAATCTCCTCTGCTCTGTCGGGGCTGATAAGGATGCCACTCCATGGATCACTCGAGGAGAGGTGTCTCAGAGACAGAAAGCTCATATTTCTGCTCACTGAGGTGTTGCTGACACACTTTAGCATGTGGTTCCCAGCTCATTGGGGATTCAGCGCCGGCTTCGCGCGCATCATAAAGTGAATCCTGTTCTACAATTCCCCTGAACATTCTCTAAATGATGGCATCTGAAAACAAGCAGGACGGTTTATGTGCCGGGATTGTGCTGCTGAGATGAATTCCTGGCTCTCTGATCCAGGGTATCAGTCAGGCTCGCAGGAGCTGAGGGACCCAGTGCCTCCTGCCTGGGCAGGGGAGCAGCCATGGGGAAGGGAAGGGAATTTGGCCCTGAAAAATCCATGGGAATTGAGTCAGAATTTGGGGGGGAGTTTGTTTTCCCAGGGAATATTTACTGGTAAAAATCAAGGGTTTTATTGTAAGCACATCAGCTGTTATTGTAAGCACATCAGTTCTAGTGAAACAGATCTCTGCTGGGATTCCTGCTGGAGTTCTGATCCCTGGTTCTGATTTTCTGAATTCCTGGTTGTGATCCCTGGTTTCTGATGTTCTGATTTCCTGAATTCCTGGTTCTGAATTTTTGAATTCCTGAATTCCTGGCTCTCATTCCTGGTTTCTGATTTTCTGAATTCCCGGTTCTGATTTTCTGAATTTCTGAATTCCTGGTTCTGATTCCTTTCTGAATTCCTGAATTCCTGAATCCCTGGTTTCTGAATTCCTGAATTCCTGGTTCTGATTCCTGGTTCCTGAATTCCTGGTTCTGATTCCTGGTTCTGATTTTCTGAATTCCTGGTTCTGATTCCTGGTTTCTGATTTCCTAAATTCCTGAATTCCTGGTCCTGATTTCTGGTTCTGATTTTCTGAATTCCTGGTTCTGATTCCTGGTTTCTGGTTTTCTGAATTCCTGGCTTCTGAATTCCTGAATTCTTGGTTCTGATTTTCTGAATTCCTGAATTCCTGGTTTCTGAATTCCTGAATTCCTGGTTTTGATTCCTGGTTCTGATTTTCTGAATTTCTGAATTCCTGGTTCTGATCCCTGGTTTCTGATTTTCTGAATTCCTGAGTTTCTGGTTCTGATTCCTGGTTTCTGGTTTCCTGAATTCCTGGTTCTGATTTTCTGATTTCCTGAATTCCTGGTTTCTGAATTCCAAGTTCCGATCCCTGGTTTCTGGTTTTCCATCTCGGACTGTGGCACCGATCCCTGCCTCGTTATCTCATCTCCAGCGCTGCCCCTTCCCTGCCAAGGGCTCTTGGCCAGAAATCAGCAGCAGAGCCACAGGTGGAGGGAGGCTGCAGCCTGTCAGACCTGTCAGCTGGTTCAGAACTTCTGCATCTCAATAATTCACAGGCAAAGGGGCAGCAGGGCAGCAGCAGCTGGGCAGTGATGGCTGAGCTGAGCAGTAAGCGATGGATGAGGGCAGGTTAAAGCTGGGCCTGGGCTCCAGGTGTGCAAATCCCCCTCTGCAGCATCCCTGGGGCCGGGCTGGGGCTCTCAGCCCGCTCTGAGGGCTGTGAGGAGTTATTGGGTTATTTCAGCCTTTCCACAGAGCTGAACTGAAACCCTTCCATGCTGATAGCTGGGTTTAAATGAGTTTTACACCTCACCCATTCTGGAACGTGGAGCTGCACCCCACAGCTCCTGATCATTATTTGATTTTTTCCCAAGAAGATGCAGACCCCAGTCCTTCCACTGCCATTTTCCCTGCCTTGGATGTGAGCCCCAAGTCCTTTGTTTGCTGCTGGGGTGCATTTTCAGCAAACCCAGCTGGTTTTCCAGGAGGACTCAACACTTCTGCTTTGTTTGCAATCCACCTAAAGCTGCAAGGGAGGGATCTGCCTGTGGAGTCCAACCCTCTGGACACCTCCTCCACCTGGAGTGGGGAACAGCCACCTCTAAGCATGATTTCATAGCTCGTTTCTGCTGCTCAGCACCTGCTGCAGCTGGTGAATGAAGTGGCTGCAGGTCCTGATGATGGAAATGAGGATGATGAGCACAGAGCTGCACTGAGCATCTCAGGCCAGGTTTCATTCCTAATTTTTTCCTGTTAAGGATTCAGTTTGACTTTTAAGAGTGCTGCACACAGGAAATGAAAGAATTAATCCCTCTAGCAGGGGGAAAAAAGGTAAATTTGCACATATTTGAAACGTCCCAGGCCTCATTCCTTAAACTCTGGATAATGTGGGCAGAGCATCTTCCCACAGATGCTGTGGGTAAACACCAGGAGTGGATCTCATTATTAGAGTGCTTTAATTAATTGCTTTTGATATCCAATTTGCCTGTGCATCCACAGCTGAGTGTCCCCCCTCTGCACCCCCAGCCCAGGAGGGAACAAACGCAGGAAATGCAGATTTGGGGAGTTCTCAGCACCAGCAGCCACTCCTGAACTTCATCAAGGGAATTGAGGAGACCTTGCCCGAGTTCCTGTGTCACATCCTGACACCCTCTAATGACTGCAGCCTTTGTGAGCAGCCTGTCTGTATTTCCATAGATACACACCCAGCCTGCAGAGCAAATCTAATTTCCTGCCTGCTGAAACCATCTATAAAGGTAAATGCAGGTGCTGGCTTGTTTTTTTTTTTCTCTTATTCCCTTTCATAGTCATGATGCATTTCATGATTTCTTTGCTTTACAGCATCCTTTCAAATGACACATTTTATCAGTTCTCTGGGGAGTATTGATGTTTTGCCCTTTTAAACATGTCATTTGATTTTTTTTGATGTTCCTCTCTTACTCTCCATCTGTTTTCTTGTAATGCTTTCATTTGGTGGCAATTTTTCATTGAGTCCCCAAAGGTTTTTTTGTTGTTTTTTTTTTTTTTTATTCCAGGAGTTGCCTTGAGCTGATTTTCCCCCCTTGTGTTTGGAAATGTTTGACGTGTGACCCAGTTCCTCCCATGGGAGTGGGGCTGCTCCTCTCTCCCCACAGCCTCATTGAGGGATTTCTGCATGCAGAGCACATCCCCTGCCCTCAGCTTCCCTGGGGATTCAATCACAGAACAATTTTTAAAAGCAAATGAGGAGAAAAACCCACGGTGATGCTTTAGATTTTGCCCAGGTTTGTGTGGCTTTGCGGGGGGGTTTCCAAAAAACAAAAATAAAGGGAATTCTGGGCAAAAATAAAGGGAATTCTGGGCAAAAGTAAAGAGAATTCTGGGCAAAAATAAAGGGAATTCTGGGCAGTCAGAGAGCTGTGCTGCCCTGTTCCCCTCTGGCTTTCCTGTCCCAAAAGCAGAGTCCATGTCAGATTCAGATGGGGATTGTGCTTTGGTTTGCAGGAGTTCTCTGAGTTAGGGAGGGAATTTTGAGGAAAGCCAAGGTCTGAAGGAGGAGCCCATGCTGAGCTCCTGCCATGTGTTTGGAGAGTTCTGCACCAGTTCTGAACTGGGAGGTGCCAGGAATTCCTGACCTTGGAGCTGAACTGGCTGAAGCCAGGAAGTTCCTGCCTCAAACATGAAAAATTCAGCTCCTTCCATTCCCATTTTTAGTGAATTTAGTCAAATCTGATTATTTTTAATTTCCTTATCACTGCTGCTGCTGTGATTTCCAGCTGAACACCACAAACCCGCTCTGGAAATGTTAGAAATCCTTGGCAAAAGGCTCCATGTGTGTGAATCCCTCCTTTGGGCCCCCCATGCTCGTCATGGCTTAACAGGTTGGAGCAGAATTTCATTCCTGGACTTGTGAGCACAGCCTCCAACTGCCTGCTACTGAACAGCTCCTCTGGACACAAATCCCAAATTATGCTCAGCATCTGAGCACGGAGGCTGGGTGGGGATGGGACATTTTCCACCTTGGCTGGGCTGACGTTTCTCAGCAGTTTTGCACGTGCTGTAAGGGATATTTAGCTCAGGCCCATCTCTAAGCCTGGTATTAACCAGACCAGCGTTCCCAGGGCTGGAGGGACGGGGGTGCTCAGTGCATGAGCACAGCAGGTGGAGCAGGATCCCAGCACAGAGCTCACCTCCACACTCAGCAGATGTCAATTTAAATTAACGAGCAGAGGCAGCGCACGATGGATTGGGTTCTCCTTGTAACCTGTCTGCGTTACAAAACATCTGCATACATTACACCCCACACGTTCCAGATGTTTAACATTAATGCTGCAGCAAACAGCTCCCGTTTTTGCCTTTTGCTGATAATTTTTTTTGTCAGCAGAGCAATGAGGGCTGATGAAAAGGAGCGAGCTGGGGCTGTGTTTGGGAGTCTATTACACATCAAGTGCTCGCAGCAGCAGCGAGACAAGGCTGCTTGTCACATATTTATGAGCTCCTGAACCCTCCTGTCCCTTCTGTTATCCCTTCCCCTGGCAGTGCAGGGGCTGAGCCTGAATTAATGCGGGCAGGACGAGGCTCTGCTCCCTGCTCCATCCCTCCTGGTGCCTGGCAGTTTGTAAATGTCACCTGGACAAGGGGACAAGGAGCTGGTGCCATCCAGGCTGGCCCTGTCACGGCTCCCCAGGAAATGGATGGAGCAGTAATGAGCAGCAGATCAGCTCCTTTAATCTCAATGTCCTTTGTATTTTCCTTTATCTCTGCCACCATCTGCAGATGAGTTTCCTAAGGGTGCAACCCTAAATCTTCTGTCCTCAATCAGCTGTAAATCCTAAAGCTGGAGAGCCTCAGATGGGGGAACAGGCAGGGCCTGAAGAATGGCTGGGGAATTATTCAAGGAGTAATTGCAGCAATTGATCTGGAGAGGTTTTGTGAGGAATCTTCCATTCCTTGTTCTCCAAAGCTTTTCCTGTGGCAGGGCTGGTGGGACCTGCTGGGAGCTCCTGCTCATGAGGAAGAGTTCCCCAAAGGATGAAGGGAATTGGGAATGGGGTGAAGGACTTTGGATGTTCACAGGGAATCCCATGAGGGTCTGGGTTGGAAGGACCTTCAGTCCCATCGCATCCCATCGCATCCCATCCCATCCCATCCCATCCCCATCCCCATCCCCATCCCATCCCCTGCTATGGGGAAATCAGGAGAAATGGGTAACAGCAAAAGGATGGTGAGGTAGGAAAACCCAAACCAACCCAAACCTTTGGGAGAAGGGGACAGGGAGGGTGCTCCACAGGTGGTTTTGGTGGGACTAAGTGGGATTTGGAAAGTGGATTTTAGGGTGGAAGTGAAGCTGGCAGGGAAGTGAGGTGGGAGAACACAGATTTATGGGAGAGAGTGATGATGAAAAAGAAGCAGGAGAATAAAAGGTGAAAGGAGGGAAATGGCAAGTTGGAACAAAAATCAAATCAGGCAAAAGATCAAGCTCAGAGTAAAGTGGAAACCCATCAGGAATAACATTTACTGCTGGAGCTGCTGCCCTGGGAGGGCTCAGGGTCTGTTTCACTTACTGGCACTCCAAACACGCTTCCCTGTGGTCCTGAGGGGATTTTTCTCTCTCTCAGCACAGCCAGATGTGGGGTTTGGAGACAGCCTGGGTCTGGATGGGTTCTGCCGGCCTGGGGGGAGCAGGACAGGCAGGACCCCAACCCCAGTTTGTCCCAGTTTGTCCCAATTTGTCCCAGTTTGTCCAGCTGGGCAGTGCAGGACCGAGGTGGATGGAGCAGAGTTCCTGCTGCACCACACAGGTGAGGAAGGAAAAACTTGTTAATGCTTTGGAAGAAGGGGCCAGCAGGGTGGAACCTGCATTCCTGGAGCAGTGCAGGCGAGGAGGAGCAGGGCAGCCCAGGCTGAGCTGCTGGGGCACAGCAGAGTTTGGGGCACAGCAGAGTTTGGGGGCACAGCAAAGTTTGGGGCACAGCAAAGTTTGGGGCACAGCAGAGTTTGGGGCACAGCAGTTTGGGGGCACAACAGAGTTTGGGGGCACAGCAAAGTTGGGGGCACAGCAGAGTTTGGGGCACAGCAGTTTGGGGCACAGCAGAGTTTGGGGGCACAGTAAAGTTTGGGGGCACAGCAAAGTTTGGGGCACAGCAAAGTTTGGGGCACAGTGAAGTTTAGGGCACAGCAAAGTTTGGGGCACAGCAGTTGGGGGCACAGTAAAGTTTGGGGGCACAGCAGAGTTTGGGGGCACAGCAAAGTTTGGGGCACAGTAGTTTGGGGCACAGTGAAGTTTGGGGACACAGCAAAGTTTGGGGGCACAGCAGAGTTTTGGGGCACAGCAGTTTGGGGGCACAGCAAAGTTTGGGGCACAGCAAAGTTTGAGGGCACAGCAAAGTTTGGGGCACAGCAGAGTTTTGGGCACAACAAAGTTTGGGGCACAGCAGAGTTTGGGCATAGCAGAGTTTTGGGCACAACAAAGTTTGGGGCACAGCAGAGTTTTGGGCACAACAAAGTTTGGGGCACAGCAAAGTTTGGGGCACAGCAAAGTCTAGGGCACAGGAAATTTGGGAGCCCAGGGGTCCCTGGGGATGGGAGCAGCTCATCCCTCAGGTACCAGGGATCTCCTCCTGGAGCAATCCCAGTCTTTAATCATTATCCTGGAAGCACAAAGCAGCTCCAGACACACACCAGGCTCACTGAAAGACTTGTCAAGACTGAAAGGGTAATTCACAAATTCACTAAAATTCCCTGCTCCACTGAGCAATGTGACAGCTCTGCCGACCGCAGTAACATTTCTATTCAAACTGGCTTTGGTGCTGCAGCTATAAATATCCCTGCAATATTTCCTGCTTCAGAACATAAAGACAGCTTTACAGTGCTGATAAAATAGAAATTACTTTCTCTCGGAGGTCTAGCTGGAATTTTAATGTCTGTTTTGCAATAAAGCAGCTCCTCCACAATTGGATTTGAGGGAAGGAAAACAAACGCTCTAATTTAGTTACAGTAATGACTCCTCTTGGCTTGCTGGCCACAGCTGAGGTGGAGTTTGGGCTGGGGAGCACAGAGATGATTTTTATTGTAATATGAATCCTTTTTATCCTTTAAATGCATAGATCCACACACCCCTGCTTAATTACAGCTGGGCAAGAACAAGGCCCCAGAAAGTAAAAGGGCATTAAAGTTTACAGCCTCTGACAGTGTTCCTGGGGAAATTGCTACAGCTCTAAAGCTGGTCACCAAAGATGACCTGGATTAAAAAGGCTTCTTCTGTTGAAGGGAGAAACTGCAACTATCGGGCTCATCAGAGTTGCCTTTAATTATCCATAAATGTCACCCTGGCTCTCGTTAGCTCCTTCAAAGGGGAAGGAGGGAATTTTGTCCAGTTTTGTTTTGTGTGACAGCAGGGAGCAGACCTGGAGCTGTTCAATGGGGAAGGGAGTGAAAAATCATGAAAAATCATGAAAAATAAGGATTGTTCATTTGCATTGTGGCAGAGTGGAGTGTCCTGAGCCGGGGAAGGTCTGGAACACCAAGGGCAGTCCCAGGCCAGGCTGGGACAGGGGAGGTGTCCCTGCCATGGCTTTAACTCCCTCCCAACCCGCACCAGCCTCATTTTCCATCATTGACCTCCCCTGAACTTCACCTCTGCTCTCCCTGCACCTCCCTGCTTTGGCCTGAATGGTGCTGGAAAAGACAAAGCAGCAGCAAATGAGACAAGACCTGGGGAGCAGAGGCAGAGGCAGGGCCCTGTGTCACTGACTGACAGCACTGAGAGCAGAAATTCTGTTTCTCCTTCTCTTCCCTGCTGGATTTATTTGTTTGTGGTTTAGTCTGAGCTCTCCGTGCGTGCCTGTGAAATGCCTAGCAAGCTTCCGGGGCTGCATAAATAAATAATAACTATTTAGAATCTTCTAAAAGATACATAAGTGTATTTCTTTTCATAGACCTAAAGCTAATGGAAACCTCGGAGTTTTTATTTCAATGACAAAGCAGCCCTGGAGCAGCTGTGTGGGACTGGAATGGAATCAGCTGCAAATGTTAGACACTATTTCCTTTGGAGAATTAGAATTTATAGTGCCTCAATGAATGCTGATTTATAGATATTTAAAGGAAAATAAATCCCTGTAGATATTTTTTTATTATTATTTCAAAGGGGGCTGTGTGATGATGCAGGATAACGTTCCAGCAGGCTCTGGAAGTTCTGCTGGCACACAGCAAAGTGGGCAAAGGAGGGAGAATTTACAGCAACCTGTTGGCTTCTGTTCCCAAGGAGCCCTCACTGAAACCCAGCCCTAAATGGGGAAGAAAAGGATAAATCCTGCACAATTCCCTGCAAAATCCTCTCCCTGGGCAGGGCATCTGCTGCTGTAACATTGCTGGATGGGTTTTGCCCTGGAATGCTTTAAACCATCCAGACAAATACTAAACTCTGAAAAAAGCATTTTTCCTGCTGAAGAAATATCAGGAAGGATCTGGCAGAGTTGTTATTTGTGAAGGGAAGAGCTTTTATTCCAGAGGACAAATGATTCCTTGGGGGCAGCACTGCTGCTCTGCTCTCAGGGCGCACAGTGAGAGCCAGACCCAGCCAGGGAAATGGGGCTGAATGGGACCTGAACCCCTGAACCCCCACTGGGAAAGGTTCAGCATCTGGGGGTGAAGACGATTGCCAGGAAGGAGGATGGGACACAAATGTCTGATGAGAAAAAGCCTCCAGGAGCTGATTTGCTTTTCCAGGGTCATCCCAAAAGTGTCACACACATCTTTTATGGAAAATCCTTTCCTTGGGGTTTTTCCTCCTGAGAAGCTGGGAGGCCTCAGGAACAAAATGTGAACAATGGTTATCTGCTGCTGTGGAATGCAACAGGTGCATCTGTGATTGGTCTCA
>JAWWMS010000114.1:6007386-6018131 GCA_035048045.1 Chlorospingus semifuscus | reverse complement strand
ATATAATATATAATATATAATATATAATATATAATATATAATATATAATATATAACAGCCCTGGGACATTTTGCTAAATGGTCATGGTGTAAAGCTGCATGGAGATGGACTGGGGAAGGGACAGACAGCTCCAAAGTTAAAGGAATGATGGCTCTGGAACTGATCCTGAATTAATGACACCTTGTAGATCTTTCCTGGCTGCTGTCTGAGGAGCTGCAGCTGACACAGGGACATTTATTAATGAGAGCTGCTTTCACAGCAGAGCAGCCTGGGCAGAAGCTCGGGGCCACCCCAGGTCTCACATGGAATTTTGGAGCCTGCACATGGAATTTTGGAGCCTGGAATTTTGGGATGGAGCAGCAGGGCAGGGTGAGGCTGTGCATTCCCAGCCTGGGCAGCAGCAATAAATCCTCCCCAAAGGTGCAAACAGCCTTTGGGTCAAGTGAGATTTATTTTGGCCCGAGCTGAGGCTCCTGGTGAGGGTAACAAATGTGTGCCACAAAGAAAAGCCCACACGGGTGTAACCCTGATGCTGAATTAATTACAGGCTGATGAGCTCCATAAATACACCATGCTCTGATCATTTATCTGAAACATCTCATCTGGACTATAATTAGTAGATAAGAGACTTTAATCTTTCCTTTCTTCATGTTTGTTTGTACCTGTTTACGGTTTTAATTAAACCTAAAGCAGTTTAAAATAAATGATCAGAAAGGGGGAGTGATGAAGAGGAGGAAAGAAGTGGGAGGGCAGAGGAATGGGAAGGGAGGAGAGCTCTGGACGGCAAGGGAAGGCCAGAGCAGCAAGCTTGGTTTTTAAAATAAAGCAGAAAAAAAATGAAATTATAAAGGAATAGCCTTTAAAATAATGAACCAGGTTCTGTCCTCTTCTGCACTGATGACTCTGAGCTCAGTTACCCACTGGCTCCTGATGCCTTCCCTGGCAAACTGGGGCACTGCTCAGCCAAGTGCCAAACTCCAGGATTAAAATGCAGCAGGAGGAAAGTGAAATATTGGTTTCCTTTCTCACACCCAGCCCCAATCTGCCTTTGAAGAAAGTGAGCTGCATAAAAAATGGATGAAAAGGTTCCTTGGGAAATTGCAGCGTTTGCCTACAGCAGAGGCTGGGTTTGGGGACAGACTGACACAGGTGATTGGGGAGCTCTGCCAGCTCCCTGTGTGCAGCTCCAGGTGCCAGGAAGGTGAAACCATCAGTGCTGATGCTCCAGACCTGGCTTCTGCCTCAGAACGAGCCTGGAATTCTGATTTTCTGTGTCACTGAGTGTGACTGTGCTCTGGGGGCAGAGGAAGAGGTGGGACAGGAGCTGCAGGGCTCAGGGACTGGGCTGAGCTGGGCTGGCACAGCCTGGGGACACCCACAGCCCTCAGTGGGACCCTGGGCAGGCACAGCCCTGGCAGGGTGACTTTCCAAAGGAGCCTTTTCTGTGCTGTGTGCTCCTGCAGGGCTCATAGAGAAATGGTGTGTGTCTGTCAGAGAGGCACTCACCCTCTGAGCTCTAAAGGGGACTCAGGTCTGTCCTCCTCTGACCCCAACATCTGAGCAGCACAGGAGGCTCCATCTGGGAATAAAACTGCATCATCCTCCCTCCTGCAGGCTCCTCTGCCCTGCCCTTTGTGTTGTCTGAGATCTTGTTCAGATCCTGCCTCTTTCACATCTGATCAGCTTCTGCTGTGCTGGAGTCAGGCAGGAGCACAAACAAACAGAGCTCAGCCCCCAGCTGCTGGTCCCTGCTTGGTGCCAGGCTGGCCCTGCCCTTCCCTGTGCCCAGGGAGTGCCCAGCTGGTGCCATGGGGTGCCCCAAAGGGGGTCCCTCGAACCCCCTCTTCCTGTGTGGGGATTGTGCTGAGCAGGGGCACCACGTGGCCACACCTCAGGTCTCTGCTGGCTTTGGAGGGTTCCCTTTTCTATGGGAAATATCACAAAATAATGATGTTTTACAAAAATTTTATAAAAAGAAAAATGTTTTATAAAAGAAAAGTCACATTTTCTTCTCTCTGCAGCTGGAACTCCATGGGGCAAAATCTCTGAAATTACAGGTGTCGGGCATAACCCAGCCTAGGAACTGCTGTGGCCTGGGCTGGATTTCGTGAATAATTAGCTCCTATTAAAGAGGAATTGTTTGTCCTGCACGCCTCCCAAAGTCAGCTGGAAGTTTTTCTCTTAGTTTTGCATGACTGGAGAAACCTGAGCAGTGCAGGGCTGCTGGGGCAGGCAGGGAGCAGTGTGAGGAGCTGTGCTCAGGCTGCTTTTAGAAGTGATTGATCTTGTTTAAGGGCTGGCACCCAGCTCCCCTCCCCGCTGCTTTCCAGGCTGTTTTCCGTGCCAGAGGAGCAGAGAGTGAGTGCTGGAATGAGTCTGTTCTGTGTTTGAATGTCCCTGAAAAGCACAGCAGCACTGTGGGCTCAGCACTTGGGTTCAGGCTTGGGGTTGAACCTGTCTCAGTTTGTTTGGGGTCAGGTGAGATCACTGGGGTGCCATTGCCAGGAATGGGAGCAGGGATGGGATTGGTGAGGATTTGTGTGTCAAACCACCCTCAGCCCTGGGCTCTGCCCCTCTGGGCCATGGGGATTTGTGTGCCAAACCCACCCTCAGCCCTGGGCTCTGCCACTCCCAGCAATGGGAGTGGAACTAGCAAGTCCTGGCTGTGGGATCTGTGTGTCAAACCACCCTCAGCCCTGGCCTCTGCCACTCCCAGCAATGGGAGCAGGGATGGGACTGGTGGGGATTTGTGTGTCAAACACACCCTCAGCCCTGGGATGGGACTGGCAGGTCCTGGCTGTGGGATTTGTGTGCCAGACCCACCCTCAGCCCTGGGCTCTGCCATTCCCAGCAACGGGAGTGGGACTGGCAGGTCCCGGCTGTGGGATTTGTGTTCCAAACCCACCCTCAGCCCTGGGCTCTGCCATTCCCAGCAATGGGAGTGGGACTGGCAGGTCCCGGCTGTGGGATTTGTGTTCCAAACCCACCCTCAGTCCTGGGCTCTGCCCCTCTGGGGGTGGTTTCAGATCCCTGAGGGGAGTTGGGATGGTAGGAAGTGCAGGGGTTAAATCAGAGCCAGTGAAATCAGAGATTCCACGGTAATTCCAACAGTTTCAACCTCCTGTTTATGACAGATTTAGTGGTGGAAGGTGGAAGGTGGCAATCCCCAGGACTCTGGGTAGTGTGTGACCCACACAAGGATTACAGAGCTCTCACCCAGCCCTGCTCACTCCTCACCCAGCTGTTCCCCCCATCTCCATCCTCCTGCAGACATTCCCATCCAGGAGATGCAATCAATGCCTGCATTTCCATGCTGGACAGGCATTCCCCACAGAAATCCCCTGCTCACTCAATTAGCAGCACTGAATTTCATATTACTTAAAATCTATTCTCCTGCAAGGCTGGAGATTCCAGCATCTCCACCTATATTTGCTGGGATTATTGCTTAAAGGTGGCTTAGCTGCTAAGCCACTGCTGCAAAAGCTCCATTAAGTTCTTTCCTTGTTGAACATGGGAGCTGGAAGGATTTCAGGGCAGCAGGTCGGCTGCAGAAACCCGACACCCATTCTTCCAGCAATTAAACTTTGCAAAGTAAACTCTGTGGATTTCATTAAGGAAATGGAGCCATCAGCACTGGGAATAGCGTTTATGAATATTTCCTGGTAATGGCCGAGCCAGCACGCTGACAGGATGAGTTATTAGACATATTTACAAACAGCTGCTCAAAAGCCAACGTGGAGGTCCCAGCTGTATTTTTTTCCCCTTTTTATGCAGGGTTTATAGCAGTTATCCTTTGGAAAGCCAGCTTGATTGGCTTTCCTGCAAGGAGAGGTAAGCTTGATTAATTTATTCCTCCTCCCCAGGCCTGCAGTCACAGGGAGGGAGCAGTCTGTCTGTCTGTCTGTCTGTCTGTCTGCGTGCAGCTCCCTGAGGAACAAACCCAAGGGCAGCCAAGCAGCTCCTACACGTGTTTAATTACAGGCACCGTGTTCTCCTGATCAGGGATCAATAAGTTTGAGTCTTTTCCCCAACCAGGCCGATTTTTCATGGAATTCTTCTCCTTTGCTGTGTCAAAGGAAATGAGAGGTCACAGTGGGAGCTGGACACCAGAGGAGAGGGTTTGGGTCCTGGTGACACCAGAGGAGAGGGTTTGGGTCCTGGTGACACCAGAGGAGAGGATTTGGGTCCTGGGGACACCAAAGGAGAGGATCTGGGTCCTGGTGACACCAGGGCAGAGGATTTGGGTAGTGGTGACACCAAAGGAGAGGGTTTGGGTCGTGGTGGCACCAAAGGAGAGGATCTGGGTCCTGGTGACACCAAAGGAGAGGGTTTGGGTCCCTGGGCCATGCAGGGGCAATGTTGTTCCTGTGCTACAGGAGATGATCATGGAAAACAAGCTGTGCAAATTCCCTGTGTTTGTATCTGTAATTTTCACAGATCTCTCCCAACAAACAGCAGCAGGGTGAAGCCAGCCCTGGGTTTGGGCATTGGAGAGAATTTCAGGTCTCTCCAAGCTAAATCTGTGAAATGAATCAGGCATTTTCTAAAGAAGATTTTAAGTTAATTAAGAAATGGCTGTAAAGAAGTTAGATTTGGTATAGCACACATATATAACACTCCTGTTTTCCAAGCAGATCCAGTGGAAGGACACATTCCCTCTGTGAGGTGCTTAGGTTGATGAGAAACCCATTTGTAAGGAAAATTGGCTCTGGAAAGAGTTGAGAGCCAGCTCTGCTGCTTCTGAAGTCCCTGCCAAGTGATTGATTCAGTCCCTGGGTTCATCAGATCATTGCTTCCAATAATATCATTTTGCTTATTTATTTTATGGAGGATCGATATGATAAATATTGCAGCACCGTGGGAGTGCCAGGGATGGCTCTGGGGGGCTGAGGGGCTCTGGGCCTCTCCCTGTGCCCCCTGAAGCAGAAAAGCAATTCACTCACACCAAGGGCTACAGATGAGCCTGGATGTTCCCTGCAATAAATGCAAATCCTTTGAATTCATTTCGCTCCTAAGAGGAGAAGAGAGAGGGGAAAAAAAAATTAAAATTAAAGCTAAAGATGTTGCAGATCAAGGAATTCAACTTTAAGCAGACGCAGAATTAACATAAAAGAAAACAAAGCCATAAAGAGAGGGGGGAAATAGATTTCACTAAAATAATCTGGTTTAATGAATAGGCTGTGATTTATTTCTGAAGTACCTCTCTGTGGTGGTTTTTTCTCCTCTGTTTTTTTCCAGCACGTACAATGGCATTCTGGCCCTGCTGCAATCAGTCTGCCACGAACAGCTTGTAGATATTTGGCTGTGCACTGGCCCATGAGAGCAAATCGTCCTCCCTCATCGTCAAAGACTTTCTTTTGCAGTTCCTTTATGAGGTGACAAACGGTTCCCCTTCCTTTTGTTCTCCCTCGCTGAGCACGTTCAGCTCTTCTGGCTCTGCTTTATTATTTTGGATTTGGTTTATTAATGACTTGTGCTCCTTTGTCTGCCGGGGCTGGGCAGGTTCCTGCTCCTGTTGGTGAAACCCTGTCCTGCAGGAGGGATCCCAGCTGGGATCCTGCCCTCCTTGGGGAATTCCTGCAAAATCTCCTCAGCAGAAGGGAAATTCCCTCCCTCTGGAATGGCTGATCAGGCACCAGCAGCTCTCACCTGTCCAGCACCACAGAGGAAATAAAATCATCTTCAAATGAGACACTCGGATTTAGGGACAGCCTGCCCAAGTCACTCCTGGTTTAAATTTACTTTGGATCACCTCCAGGCTGGGGAGTCCTGCAGAGGGAAGGGAGGGAAGGGTCAGATCCTCCTGGAGAACCCCCTGGTGCCTCCTGCATGGTGTGAGGAGCAGCCAAAGCCAGACAGGCTCTGCTGGGCTGGGAATGTCCCCATCTGACACAAAAATGGGCTCTGGGGCTTGGCTTTGGGCTGGCCATGAGACCTTGGCATGATCGAAGCCCTGCAAGGCACAGGAGCTGAGCCTGGGGATGCTGCAGCACCGAGGAATTCAGATCTTGATCAGATTTGCCAGATCTGCACTTTGGGGTTCCCCTCTCCCTGAGCCAAACCCCTCACCCGGGAAATCAAAAAAGAGAGAAACACCAAAGTTCCTGATTGGAAACAGCCTGCTCCTTTTGTCTGCGCTGGGTAAATTTAACTGGTCCAGTTCAGCTGCCAGAACACATTTGCCAAGGAAAACTTCCCCATTTAAACCTTCCACTCATCTAAATCAGGAGAGAGGAGCTGGAAGCAGGGCCTGGCAGAGCCAGGGAGGGGTTGGAGCTGGCACAAATAATGCACTTGCTCTCCTGCTTCTGTGATCCTGTTTCATCCACTTGCTCTGCTGGTTTTGTGATCCCGTTTTAATCCACTTGCTCTCCTGGTTCTGTGATCCTGTTTAATCCACTGATTCTCCTGGTTCTGTGATCCTGTTTGATCCACTTGCTCTGCTGGTTTTGTGATCCCATTTTAATCCACTTGCTCTCCTGGTTTTGTGATCCTGTTTTGATCCACCTGCTCTCCTCTTTTTGTGATTCTGTTTTGATGCACTTGCTCTCCTGGTTTTGTGATCCACCCCTTCCCTGTCAGTTTGAACCCCCCCCTGTTTTTTTGGGGGTTTAGGGTCAGGGTTTGGGATCAGGGTTTGGGGTCGGGGTTTGGGGTTTGGGGTTGGGGTTTGGGTTCAGGGTTTGGGATCAGGGTTTGGGGTCGGGGTTTGGGTTCAGGGTTTGGGGTCAGGGTTTGGGGTCGGGGTTTGGGATCAGGGTTTGGGGTCGGGGTTTGGGTTCAGGGTTTGGGATCAGGGTTTGGGGTTGGGGTTTGGGACCGGGGTTTGTGCCCTGCAGGATCTGGGACTCCATTCTGGGTGGGTTCATCCCAGATCTGGGCACTCGGGCTCCTGCAGACCCCACAGAGGGCACTCGGTGGCATCTGCAGACCCCACAGAGGGCACTTGGTGGCATCTGCAGGGCTGGCAGCTCCTTAATTAGGGGAATGCAAATGGGCTCGATGGAGAAGGTGCCAGGGAAAGGAAAAGCAGCTCATGAAAGGGAGCTCAGACAAGAACGGGGAAATTATTCACATAGCCCTAAAGTTTACTTCTGAGAGGTCTTTTTTTCTTTTTTTTCTTCTTTTTTTTTTTCAATTTCATATATTTGCCTTGATCATTTGAGAGAAAAGATCCGTCCACAGACAGATCTCCAAAGAGATTATGATTTTTTTTCAGCGTTGCTGTTGCTTTAATCCGTGCTCTCTTTAGACAGGGAATGTCTAATTGGTGCACTGGTGAAATCAAATGTTTAAATAGATTGAATGGCAGACTTTTTCCCTCTGTTGTGACATTAATCCCCCAATATTCCCGGGCCCCTTGCTGGGCATTGAGGCAAAGAAAGGAGCCAGAGGAGGTCCCCCTCTGTACATCTGTGAGGTGAAAACTCCCTGGATACTCTCCCCAACATGATCCAAGACATCAATTAAAGCAGGGCCGTGCTGCAATCAGCTCTGGCACACATGGAATGAGTGTCTCCATATGATCCCCATTTCCCTGGCCCGGGGCAGCCTCTGGGATGGGGCAGGGAGCACAGGGGAGCCCCAGAGAGTGCCTGGGCTGCAGCAGAGCTCCCTGCAGGGCCGCACCTCAGCTTTCCCCACTCTGGGCACTCACAGAGCTGCAAGGAGCTGCTGCAGAACCAGGTGAGATGGAAGTTCGGGGGGATTTAAAGGGTCGGTGCTCTTTAAGTTTTCTTCTTTTGCTGTTTTTACCCTTAACCAGCCTCTGTTCGTTGTGGTTGTAACCAAAGTGATGGCAGTGTTTAAAATGAGCTTGTAGTGCAGTCCAGCAGTGTCTGCTCTGCCTTTCTCTGAGCTACCTGAGGAGAAGGAGTTTTATAAACTTCTGGGTTTGTGTTTGGCTGGGAACATCCCCCTGCCTTCCCTGACAAAGCTCTGAGAACGCTGGAAGGAGTCTGGAGCACTGGGCTCTGCATTCCTCCATCGCTCACAGGAGGCTGTGCAGAATCTGCAGCAGCAGATTAACACTGCCAGAGCCACAAATCAAAGCATTTCCAGTTCCACCCCGCTCCCACCTATTATGCAGGGGGAGAAAAGAAAATCTCCATCTCCTCAGACAAGAGGGAAAAAAAGAGATGGAATTAGGGTTTAAAATCATTTTGGTTTGCATTTCATTCCGCCTGGCACTGTCAGTGATACACGGCGCCTACAGAAGAATTAGAAAGATTATTGTGGAATAGAAGGCAGAGCCACAGCGTGTTTGACAATATGCTCTGTATTTTACCTTCATTAGGACAGGGAGCTTGAAATACTCATTTCTTTATGATGAAGGAACTAAAGATTTCCAATGAGCGCAGAGCAGGGAGCGGGCAGGGGAGATTTATTGCTAGAGCAGCTTCTTAATCACAGCAAGCACCTGCACTCAGTGGTGGAGATGCTTCTCCCCCAGGGCACCCCTTCAGTGAGCTGGGCAAGGGGCAGCCCTGGGGTGGGATTCAGCCAGCCCTGAGGAAATTCAGGTGCTGAGATTTTGGGAAGCCCCAGTCTGGACGTGCACTCCTCCAGAGGGGACAGCTGTGTCACCAGGCCCTGCTGCATTTGGGATCTTTGTGCTGCTGTGGACACTCCTTCATTAGGGGTCAGTAATTAACTGCTCACCTTGGGCTGGAGAGGCAGCCTGGCCCTGAGCACCCCTGGCAGGCTCCAGCAAAGCCTGTCCTGCCTTGGGACTCTCCAGTGGATGGGGTCAGCACAGCTGGATGGGGTCAGCACAGCTGGATGGGGTCAGCAGCTGGGATGGGGAACATTTCCAAAATCCATGGATGGACACCCAGTCCCATGGCTGGTCTGGAGAAGGCTCAGCTCCTGCTTTCAGCTCCTGCTCTCAGCTCAGCTCCTGCTCTCAGCCCCTGTCCCCACTCTGCTGGGTGGCCCTGGGCTCACGGGACACTCTGGGGACACTTTGGAACACAGCTGTGCTCCAAAGGGGGCCACAGGGGCTCTCAGCCTCCTCAGGTGACCTTTCCTTGGCCACTTTGCTTGGTTTGTGACCTGCTCCTGGCAGGGACATGTGCAGCCCCGGAGGGGGAAACACGAGCATGCAGCAGAATATTTATTTAAAAAGAGTTGGGAGTGGGGTGCAGAGCTTGGGTCACGCTCAGGAGCCACAGGAAGGAGAGGAGAAGGTGACCCTGTCACTCCTGGTACGGGCCAGCCTGGCCGATGTTTTCATGTTGTATCTGATTTTTTAACATCACTAAATATTGCTGGGTTCTTTCCAGGGTTATTTTTGTGCTCTCCTCTGTATGATCCCCTTTCTTTCAGCTGGTAGCTGTGGGAAGATGATTAAAAATGGCACATTGTCTGCACCTGGAATCCTGACACAGCCCCAGCACAGGCAATTGTGCTTCTGACAGTAACAAGGCACTCTGGAACTCGGGATCCGGAGACTTTCTGTTCTCCTGCCCTTGCACTTAATGAAACCAGAGTTTGTTTTAGCAAGAAAAAGCCGGAGTTAATTTCAGCTCAGCTCAAACCAGGGGATGCAGAGGCAGGAGCTGGAGTTATGGGAAAATCCCAGCACAGGAAGGGATAAGGAGCGCTAGGAAAAGAAAAATCCTTTTCATTTCCCAAGAAGACATGATGAACAGGAGAGAGAGAAAAAAATCACTTGACAAGGCTCTGCTAAAGAGGAAGAATAGTGCAAAGTGCTGGTTAAATTCCCATTGATCCTTCACTCAGCTTCCCATATACATGTGGGTTTGACTACTTGATACTTCCTTTCACTGTCATAAGTAATAACCGAGGGGAAACAATCATTTCTAAATAACTGCCTATGATTCCTCTATTGTAGTGATTAGTGCTGAATAATTATTAGCTGCTCCGCGTTTCTGCGGGGCTGGGAGGCAGCTGGAGCTGCCTATAGACGATGCCTATAGATGGTGCTCTTGGCCTCGCACAGCCGCTGCTCGCCGGAACCCGTGTCCGAAACCCGCCGGGAACGGGGGAAAAAGGCAAAAAAGGCTCTTTTCCCCATTCTGTTCCCCTGCCAGGGCTGTCTGGGAAGGGATGGGTCTGTTTGATTGCCCTGGGAACGGCAAAGGCGGAGCAGAAGCTGATTTGGGTCCTGGCAGGGATGCAGAGCCCCAGGCGATGTCCAAAGCCGTTATCCCGCACTGGCAGCCGCAGCGCTGAAAGGTTCCTCATCACAGGTTCGTGACCGCACAAGGGCGGTTATCAAAGGCACAGACAAAGGGAAATTGCGATCCAGGGCTCCTGGGCTTCCCCCGGTGCTCCCCAGCCCAGCAGCGCCGGAATAATTAGCTGGGAGCAGCCTCCGCATGCAGGAGCACGCTGACCATCAGTGAACAATAACCAGGAGGCAGGCACGGCCTGCAGAGAGGAGAGGAGGGGATGCTGAGACACCCTGCCCTGCCCTGGGAGGCTCTGCACCAGGGGCTGCATTGCTGGGGTGTGCATTCCCCCAGCACGGGGTTTGCAGCGGGGTTTGTGGGGTTTGCAGTGGGGTTTGCGGGGTTTGCAGTGGGGTTTGTGGGGTTTGCAGTGGGGTTTGCGGGGTTTGCAATGGGGTTTGTGGGGTTTGCAATGGGGTTTATGGGGTTTGCAGTGGGGTTTGTGGGGTTTGCAATGGGGTTTGCGGGGTTTGCAGTGGGGTTTGTGGGGTTTGCAGTGGGGTTTGCGGGGTTTGCAGTGGGGTTTGTGGGGTTTTGCAGGGGGGTTTG
>JAWWMS010000114.1:5978180-5992358 GCA_035048045.1 Chlorospingus semifuscus | reverse complement strand
CTCTCTCACCCTCTCATCCTCTCTCCCCCTCTCTTCTCTCGGGCCTGCTCTGAGCTGTGCCTGGCAGCTCCCAGCAGTGCCCTGTGCCCAGGCCCTTTGCAATAAACCCCAAATTCCAAAAGGCCCCTGCACCCAGGCCCTTTGCAATGAACCACAAGTTCCATAACCAGAAGATTTATTGTATTGTAATGGGAACCTTGCTCTCTCATCCTCTTTACCTCAGTCTCCCTCTTTTGGGCCTGGCAGCTCTCAGCAGGCCCCTGCACCCAGGCCCTTTGCAATAAACCCCAAGTTCCACAACCTGGCTTCAGAGATCTCTCATCTCCATCCATCCCCACCATCCTACCCCCATCCCTCCTACAGCTCTGGATCCCCCTGGGATGGGGACTGAGGAGCACAGCCTGTCCAGGCCCGTCCAGCAAAGCTGGGGCAGCGCCAGGGGCGGCACTGGGTGTGCTGTGCCCTTGTCCTGCAATCTGCAGCTCCAAACCTGGGGCTCAGGGCAGGGCAGAGCCCTCCCTGGGTTTTCTGCTCCTCTGGACCCGTTGGGATGTGTGTGCACAGGAGGGAGGTGCAGGGGAGAGCTTTGCACAGTGTGTGCTGTGTAAACAAATGTCTGGGCTCCGGACAAATTTTGTGCATAATTGCTGTGATGTTGTTTGTTATCAGGGAAATGCCTTTTCGTGGCTGGGCTCTGTTCTTCCCCTCCTCTTCCTTGTCCCAGGCCTGGAGGAAGCAATAATCACAATGCTGTGCTTTGCCCTCTTAACTCTTTCTCAGAGGGCTGTGGATGCCAGCCCTGGGAATGAACAGCCCTGGGAAGGGGGGACACAGCTCCTGACACAGGTTCTGCCCTGGCTGCCAGCACAGAGCAGGGACAGGGCCAGAGGAGGATGAATTTTGGTCCAAAAAATAATAATATTATAGTCTGGATATGAATATGAGTATGAATAATAATATTATAGTCTCCATTAGGATGATAGTGGGGGGAAAAATCGGCTCAGACCTGTGATTATTCCTTCAGTCTAATAATTATTTAAATACCTGGAGCCTTTGGGACCAAAACCCAAAGTGTTCAAGTTGTGTTTTAGGAAAATCTTGTTATTTGTTATCCTTGTGGGGAAACCTCTGCAGAAACCTCACCAGGCTCCTCACTGGTGATTTACAACTTGTTCTCATGGTTGATGGAGTCAAAAGGCCAAGAAGAGGTGGTGGGAGGCATCCTCGTGGCTCTGTGTTACAGAATTCCAGTTATTCACGCCAAGGTGCCAGTAGCTGCCCTTGGGGTCAGGCTCCTGGGTGCTGTGGTGGCTGTGGTGGCCTGGCCAAAGAGCAGCACTGAGCATCCAGACCTCTGATCCACCTGGAAACATCCCAGGGCTTGGAGAAGCTTCCAGCAGACACTTTGGCTCGGACTTTTTGCCTAATTAAACCCAAACCCCATTAATTATGGCAAGGTCTTCCTCCGCAGCTGACAAACGTGCGCTGAGTGTCACTCCTTGGAGGGGATCAATCACTGCAGCAGCTCCAGTGCCTGGAAAGGTTTCACAGGAAAATTCCCAACGAGCTGCAGGAGGGAAGAGGGCCCAGCATCTGTGTTCCCTCTTGCTGCAGGGAATGGCCAAACTGGGGCTTTTCCCTCATTCCCAGACCTGATATGGAGCCAGCAGGAGGGGAAGGGCTCAGGCTGGTGCAAGAGGGCTGTGCCAGAGGGTTTGTCCTGCGTGAGGGTTTGTCACAGGCAGCCTGGGGAGGTGACAGCCTGGTCACCCTTTGGGCAGAGCTGGGGGTGTCACAGCCTGGTGACCTTTTGGGCAGAGCTGGGGGTGTCACAGCCTGGTCACCCTTTGGGCAGAGCTGGGGGTGTCACAGCCTGGTCACCCTTTGGGCAGAGCTGGGGGTGTCACAGCCTGGTGACCTTTTGGGCAGTGCCACTGTCCCCACTCCCAGCCATGAACCTCATGGGGCTGTAAACAGCAAAAAGAGCAGAATCCAGCCCCAGTTTCCAGAGCATTCCCAGCCCCCCTGCCCCTCCTGGCCGGCTCTGCCATTCCTCAGGAGGGTCTGTTCAGGATCACAGCCCCCACAAAGCCAGCGTGGGATTTATGGCCCAGTCTGCTCCTCCCTGTGTGAGTGCCTGGGGACCCTGGTGACCTCTGGGCAGGGGAGGCACAGGGACAGAGAAAGGACAGGCAGGGAAAAGCTTGTGGGGATGAGGATGGGGATGGGGGGTCAGTGAGGCACTGGGGGTGTTTGCTGTGTTCTGGAGGTGATGAGGCACATCCAGAGGGGTGAAATATCCCAAAACCAGGAGCTGAGGGAGCAGGGGTGAAATATCCCAAAACCAGGAGCTGAGGGGGTGATGGGTGAGGGCCCAGCCATGTGAGTGTAAATCACTGCTCACCAGAGCAACCCCACCCCCCAAGAAAAGCCCCCTCAGCACCAGGCAAACACAGCTGCCACACTGGTGACATCAGAATTGTGCCTTTGAGCCGTCATTGGCCACAGGAGATTCTCTTGTTGTTTTGGCTTTAATTTTCCTTTTTTTTCTTTCTGGGGGTCTGCACAAAATGCCACTAATGACAAACTGTGGTGCCCGTGAGTGAGTGACAGCTGAAATGAGAGAAATGACTAATGGTGCCTCCTGAAGCCCTGTCACATGGAGATTAAATGAGCCCTTTTTTCTTCCCCCCTCAATGAGAATCATGGGCATTTGAATAATAATATTATAGTCTCCATTAGGATGACAGTGGGGGAAAAAATCGGCTCAGACCTGTGATTATTCCTTCAATCTAATAATTATTTAAATACCAGATAACTCCTTTCAGCCTAATTGAGGCCTTTCAGCTGCTTGGGTTTATATTGTGTCCCTGAATTTACTCTCTCTTTCACCTTGCGTTACTAATAGCTGCAGATTGCTTCTGAGGCTGTATTTTAAAACTCTCTTCAGAAAAAAAAAAAAAAGAAAGAAAAGAAAGAGAGGGAAAATTAATGATCAAATGGTATTAAGGGTGAGAGTTAAAATCATCCATTCTGGTGGTGTTTAACTCCCCAGGTGTTTGGCCTGCTCCACAGGGATGGTTTGGGTTGGGAGGGACCTTGAAGTTCATCCAGTGCCATTTAATCCAGTGGGAATCCCAGACTGGTTTGGGTTGGGAGGGACCTTGAAGCTCATCCAGTGCCACCCTGTTGCATCCCACAGCAGCAGGTAACCATTGTTTACATTTGTTCCTGAGGCCTCTCAGCTTCTCAGGAGGAAAAACCCCAAGGAAAGGATTTTCCATAAAAGATGTGTGTGACACACCGAGAGCGTGGCAGGGCCCGTGTTCTCCCCAGGACAGACAAACTGCCACAAAGGTGGGAATGCCGGGCCTGGCAGCGAGAGGGAAGCAGCCGGGGCAATGTGCCCCTGAGCAGAATGACAAAGCCATCAGGGCTGCCTCTCCTGTCGTGTCTCCTGTCAGAGGCACAGGCAGGGACAGAGCTCCTTTGTCACCTCTCCGGAACAGCCGTCTCCGCTCCCGGCAGGAACAGGGCTAAAGAGAGAGTGACACCGCAGCTCAGAGCGCCCCTGCAGGGCTGGGAATTGGTGGAAATTCAAATTAAACCACACCAGGAGCAGCAGCGGGGGCTCAGAGCTGCAGAGGGCAGGGTTCCTGTGAGTGTGTGGGATGTGATGGGTGCAGCGTGGTGCCTCATCCTCAGCTGGGGTGACCCCGAGGTGAGGGAGGATTCTCTGAAGTGGTGCCTTTGCCTGCCCAGCCTGGAGCAAGTCAGGAATGAGTAATTTGGGATAAAGGAGAATTTTGTGGTGGTTTTCTCACACTCAGACACCTCCATGGGCAGGTCAAGCCAGCTGCTCTAGATTGTGGTGTCTCTCCTGCTGGCAGGGCTTGGTGGCTGGTCTAACCGTGTGCTCCCACCTTGGTGGCAGCTGCTTTTTGGCAGGAAAGTGTCTTGTGAAGGGGCTCCTGCCTAAAAAGCACCTGCTTGAGAGGCACTTGTGGCTCTGGGGAGGCTTTGAGGGGAGATGTCAGCGCCTTCAGTGTGTGCTCAATGAGCTTGCCTGCACGAGGCTTCTTCCTCAGGTTCCCAAATTAAATCAGGGAGGTTTTAAAGGTAAAGAACAGCTCTTATTTCCTCTGCTGCTTCCAGCAACACACCCTGCAGGAGACATCCTTTCAGCCAAGATTGCAGATGGGTGGTTGGGGCTGTGAGCTGCGGGCTTTGTCTTGGGCTGGAGCTGATCCTCCCCTCCCTGTCTGAGCAGAGCATGTTCTAAACAGCCAAACCCCAGCACAAATTAAGATGCAGGGGCTGAAACAAGTGGCAAAGCATCAAGCCTGAACTGCTCTCCACTAAGTTATGGACTTGCTTAATTCTCGCTGTGCTTAGAGACATCCTCCCTTTATCTCAAGGACTGTGTAATTAGAAAGCCTCCTTTGAATTTTATCTGCAGGGCACACGGGATCTAATCCTTGGCTCTGGGTGGTTCTTCTCTCCACAGAACCATGTGAGGGACGTTGCTGGGGCTCAGGACACGCACGGGGGACACGGAGCTCTCCTTTCCCAGGATGGATCAGAGGAGGACCTGGCCTCGCCTACTGGACTCTGATGGCTGCTCGGTGGCTCTGCTCTGCCTCCTCCTGGCATCGCTGTCCCGGGACGTGTCCAGCAATGCCTCCTTCAACACTTTCCACTCGGAGAACCGCGACTGGACGTTCAACCACCTGACGGTGCACCGGGGCACCGGCGCCGTCTACGTGGGAGCCATCAACAGGGTCTACAAGCTCTCGGGGAACCTGACCATCCTGGTGGCTCACAAAACCGGCCCCGAGGAGGACAACAAGTCCTGCTACCCTCCCCTCATCGTGCAGCCCTGCAGCGAGGTCCTGACGCTCACCAACAACGTCAACAAGCTGCTCATCATCGACTACTCCGAGAACCGGCTGCTGGCCTGCGGCAGCCTCTACCAGGGCGTCTGCAAGCTGCTGCGCCTCGACGACCTCTTCATCCTGGTGGAGCCCTCGCACAAGAAGGAGCATTACCTGTCCAGCGTCAACAAGACGGGCACCATGTACGGCGTGATCGTGCGCTCCGAGGGCGAGGACGGGAAGCTCTTCATCGGCACGGCCGTGGATGGCAAGCAGGATTATTTCCCCACCCTGTCCAGCCGCAAGCTGCCCCGGGACCCCGAGTCCTCGGCGATGTTGGATTACGAGCTCCACAGCGACTTTGTCTCGTCCCTCATCAAAATCCCCTCGGACACGCTGGCCCTGGTTTCGCACTTTGACATTTTTTACATCTACGGCTTCGCCAGCGGGAACTTTGTGTATTTCCTGACGGTGCAGCCAGAGACCCCTGAGGGCGTCTCCATCAACTCAGCCAGCGACCTCTTCTACACCTCGCGCATCGTCCGCCTGTGCAAGGACGACCCCAAGTTCCACTCGTACGTGTCGCTGCCCTTTGGCTGCGTCAGGGGTGACACCGAGTACCGCCTGCTGCAGGCCGCCTACCTGGCCAAGCCCGGGGAGGTGCTGGCCAGGGCCCTCAACATCACGGCGCAGGAGGACGTGCTCTTTGCCATCTTCTCCAAGGGGCAGAAGCAGTACCACCACCCGCCCGACGACTCGGCGCTCTGCGCCTTCCCCATCCGCACCGTCAATGCTCACATCAAGGAGCGCCTGCAGTCCTGCTACCAGGGCGAGGGCAACCTGGAGCTCAACTGGCTGCTGGGCAAGGATGTGCAGTGCACCAAAGCGGTAAGGGGCGCTGGGTGTGGGCTGTGGAGGCCCTGGAGGGCCGGGTTCAATCCCTGCCCCAGTGGAACACCAGTTTGCAGAGTAGGATCAGCCCGTCTGTGCCTCAGTTTCCATAAATTCAGAGCACTCTTCCCCTTTAATCCACGCTCTCATCCTGCAGTGGGATGACAATGAGGGAAGGGATGGTTTTAAGGCAGAATAAAGCGTGCAGCTTCCTGGGAGTCTCTGTCACTCCCAGCCCTGGGCTCTGGAAGCTGCAGGGACCCTGGGGAAGGTGGCTGGAGCTGGCAGGGGGTGACACATTGGTGGCCCCAACCCTGCTGCCAGCACCCTCCACACCACCTCGAGTGTGTGGGGCTAAACTGGGCTCTGTGTCACTCACAGCTGCCCCAAACCTTGTCTTTCCAGCCAGTCCCCATCGACGACAACTTCTGCGGGCTGGACATCAACCAGCCCCTGGGGGGCTCGGTGCCCGTGGACGGGGTGACGCTCTTCACCTCCAGCCGCGACCGCATGACCTCCGTGGCCTCCTACGTCTACAACGGCTACAGCGTGGTCTTCGTGGGCACCAAGACGGGCAGGCTGAAGAAGGTGAGCCCTGTCCGTGGCTGTGGAGGGCCAGGAGCTGCTCTGGGGTTGGTCTCTCTCGGGATGCTGGCCATGGTTGGTCTCCCTCGGGATGCTGGCCGTGGTTGGTCTCTCTCGGGATGCTCTGGTGCGCCTCACTGCTGCTGCTGCGCCTCACAGGTGTTTCCCAGTGGGAAACTGGGAGTGCACCAGGAGTGGGAATGGCAGGGTGTGGGTCACAGCCTGGCATTGGAGAGGCAGAGGTCAGCTCTCAGTGTTGTTGGTGTGGTTTGGTTTGGAGTGCCATTTTTGGGAAAGGTGAAGTTGAAGCTGCTGCAGGATGGTCCTGGGAAAGGAACCAAAGGAGGTCAGGAGGAAATCTTGCAATGGTTTTGTTTCCCAGCAATCCTTTGACAGCTGGTGTAGAAGAGTGTGAGTTACAAAGCCTTTGGAGCTGCTGGTGCTGGCAGGATTTTGGTCATGGAGAGGCAGGAATGGGTTAATGTGGCTGCTTTTGGAACCAAGCTTCAGGGCAGAGTCCTGCTGCTCCCCGTGCCTCTTCCCTCCTGTTGGATGATTGATCAGCCCTGGAACATTCCTTGTCCTCTGCACCACAAACACTGAGGGGGGGTTGGTGGGGCTCAGGTGAGAGTCACAGAACATTTCTGGGTTGGAAGGGACGTGGGCAAGGACACCTTCCACCAGCCCAGGCTGCTTCAAGCCCTGTCCAGCCTGACCTTGAATGACTTTTAGGCCTTTGAAGTCCAGCTGGGATTTTGCCACTTCTGAGTCACAAAATCACAGAATACTCTGAGTTGGAAGGGAACTCTCAGATGAGTTCTGCATTTCAAATAAGTTTGGAAGTGGCCTTGGGGTGTAAGCAGAGGTGTGAGAGAGCCCTTGCTGGCCGCTGGAGCTGGAGCTGCAGCTGGGAGCCAGCTCAGCAGTGGGTCTGATCCAGCTCCAGCAAAAACAACCCTGGAGCTGCTGCTCTGGCAAGCTGAGACCCTTCCAATTAACCTCAGCTCTAAATGACAGCATTAGGTGAACCTGTTAAATACAGCCCCTGCTCCTCCACGCCAGGGAAAGAGTTAACAAATGTAATCAACAGCAGGCTGTTAATTTTTTGAGTCCTTAAGCAGCAGGGAATTTCTTCCTCATCTATCCAGGAAGATACAAGGACAGGCAGATACTACACTTGAACGTCTGCATCATTTTAATTACATCAGCTCATTAATATTCATTCAGCACTTTACAAGTGCTGAGTAGTAGTAAATTAGGTGCCTCCCTGGTGCCTCTCGAGTGTCAGTGGGGCAATTTGGAACGTAGGGGAGAGGGAGCTTGTAAAGCAGAGCCCTGCACTCGCCTGCCTCGGCACAGGGGAGAGCCGGGGGTTTTCAGCTGAAGGGAAGAAGAGGAGCCCTCAGCATGTCCCAAATGCCTGTGCCGAGCCTGGAATGGGGATGCAGCAGGGGATGCAGGGGGGATGCCTGGGATGTAGCAGGGGATGCATGGGATGCAGTGGGGGATTCAGCAGGGATGCAGCAGGGCATTCAGCAGGGGATGGGGCAGTGGATGCAGGGGATGCAGCAGGAGATGCAGCAGGAGATGCAGCAGGGGATGCAGCCCAGTGCTCACTGTGGGCAGAATTTGGGGACAGGGGAGGCTCCTCTCTGAGAGGCAGCAGCAGCCAAGGGCCTGTGCCTGCACACGAGGCATTTACGGGCTTGTTCCATGAATTATGGAGGATTACAGAGGCAGCAGCCTCTCCAGCAGGGTTTAATTCCTGTGCTAGTTGCACTGAACGCTTTCTGATGCAAAGTTAATCTATTCCTGCTCCGCTGTCCAGAGGGAGGCTGTGGAATCCTTCACCTGCAATCCTTCATCTGTTGGATGAAAATTGGCCCATCTCTGAAGTAAATTCATCCCAGGCATTCACTACAGTCGGGTTTTCATGGCATCTGCCCTTATTTAACAGCAGAGCCGCCTGCAGCTGGTGGGATCCATCCCCCTGTAATTAACTGGAACAATCCCTGTGTGGGGCTGAGGATGCTGTTCTCTCTCTCCCGGCTCTGTCTGCACCATTAGCAGGTTTTCCCTCCTTTGACACGTGGGATTACCTTTTCCATGGCCTGAGGGAGCCCAGGTGAGGCATAGGAAGCAGCTGAGGGGCTCTGGCTGCAGAGGAGAGAAGTTCACAGGTTGTCTCTGGATTTTGTGCCTGTTCCAAGATAACCAGACCTGTCTGGAAGTCAGGGAGTGCTCAGGATGCTCAGGACTCTCCTCATCTCCCCTTCCCCATCTGTGAGATGATGGTGGAAACGTCCAGCACCTCTGTGAGTGCCAGGGATTGGTGCAGAGCCTTCTCCACCTGATCTCCTCCGTGTCCTCCTCCATCTCAGATCTACCCACACCATTCATGTCTGAAAGCTTTGTCACACCTATTCCCTCGCCCACAGCTGTTGATTTCCTTTGGAAACAAGCTGCTGGCTCCGTCTGGGCTGCCAGGGAAGGCACTTTTGTGTGGCTGGAGGAAAGTCAGGGAGATGGCTCTGAAATCTTTCACATTTGCTGTGCTCCCCCAGTGAGGATCCCTCATTGGGAACACTGGGACATCCCTTGGTGTCCTCCTGCCTTTAGCTCTGCACCAGTGAGGATCCCTCTCTGGGGACACTGGGATATCCATGGTGCCCTCCTGCCTTTAGCTCTGCACCAGTGAGGATCCCTCACTGGAAACACTGGGACATCCCTTGGTGCCCTCCTGCCTTTCACCTCACTGCTCCTGCCACATTCCCAGCTCCTGCTGCTGCTTCAGCTCCCCAGAAATGTCTCAGAGAGGGTGAAAAGCAAATGCTGCTGGTGCTGTGGCTCAAGCACAGGTACATGGGATGGAATTCTCCCTCCTGCTCTCCTTCCAAAGCACCTCAGCCTCCTGGCTGTGGGAGGAAGGGAAAAGGGGCCCTTGTTGGAGACACAACCATTCAGAACTGGGGATTCCTCCAATAAAACCATTTCCATCAAGCAAAATGAGAAGGGACATTAATGCAACAGTTAACAGCAACTAAGTGCTGGGGGGAGATGTGTCAGCTTGCTTGTTCTGTTTATGGGCTCCATACAATTCTATCAATATTGATGCGTGATGCCTTTGATTTTGACACTAATCATTGCCATGAATTAAATTTGCAGCCATATAATTAGAACTGCTATTAATAGGGCCTCAAGCTAAGCACTGCTGCGCTAGTTGGCTTTTTCCTGGATGGAAAATGGCATCCACGGAGCTCAGCTCATGTGGTGTGCCCAGGAGGGGCTGGGCCTGATGTGGAAATTGCACTGGCTGTGCTGAGAGGGGCTCCTCTGGAAGGCAGGTTTATGGGGAGGGTCTGGCTTTGAGGCTTCCCAGGAATTCCATCAGAGCTGCCCTTAAACTTCCCAGTGGTTTGGTGCCCTTGGGATGCACAGCCTCGGTGGGAGAGAGGAGGATTGCAGGGAGCACAGAGCAGCTTTCAGGGCTGTTATTGCTGTGTTTCCATCTCCCCCTCCCTGTGGCAATCCCCCATCTGTCCCCCTGGCCCAGCAGAGCTGTGTCAGCCCCGTGTCCCTGTGCACGCCTGGTTCCATCTCATCAGCCTGAGCTCAGCCCGCGATGGCAGCGAGGCTCACCACTAAAAATCAATCTTGTATTTCATCCCGAGAGGTCTGTTTCTTATTAGGTCTAATAAATCAGTGAAGTGCCCTTCATTCAGCTTGTCAATGCAGGACATTGTTTGTGATCAAGAATAAATAAATGTCTCTGCTCTGTCTGCCAGTCGCCATCTAGGTATTATTGTTCCATCACGCTGTTTATGCTGGCTGCAGGAAAAATGCAGTTCCTGCAGCCTTGCCTGCCTTCCCACGGGCTGGGAGTGCTCCTGGGTGGTAGAGGAGAGAGAAAAGCTGAACAGTGACGTTGTACCTGGGTTTCACCCAGCGCTGAGTTGCTCAGTGGTGATAAGGATTTAATTTGTGTGCTCGGAGGTGTGGAGGTGTTGCAGTGCTGCAGGCAAGGGCCCAGGTGTGGTTATTTCAGTGCCCTGAGGTGAAGGATGAAGTGTGTGAATGAAATCACCCCCAATTCTCCTGGAAAAGGGGTGTCACTGTTGTCCTGTTGTCACCTGTACACTGTCCCAGGGCAGCTGCACTGGACGTGGCTCGAATCCATCCCAGGGTCACTGCTCAGTGTGCCTGCAGGATGCCACAGGGAAATGCACAGCGCTGGCACTCTGTTCATGCCGGGAACCCTCTCCTGTCACCTGCAGAACCCCTGAACTCTGTCCTTGCTCCTGCATTTCCCAAGGGACAGCCGTGAGCCACTGGGCAGCGCCGCCGGAGGAACGCGGAACTTTTAAGTGCCTTGTTACGTCTTGGGACGTGAGAGTTTTATTCAGCTTGGCTGATTTAATTTGTTCCATTAGTGGGAATAAAGGAGGTCTTTCACAATGAAATATATATGTCCAGACCTGTCCTTAGATGACTTCATTTTATGGGCGCTTATCTCACCCCGGTGATTTATCCTTCGTTATCGCCCCCGCCACACTCCAGGAACAACTCGGTTGCATCAGCCTGTGGAGAAGCCAAGAGGACACGAGGCTGTTATTGAGCAGATGAAAACCATCCATTTGCAGGCGCCTTCCCGAGGATTTGTCTGGTTTTAGCTGTAGGTTGGGGGGTGAGGGGCTCTGCTGGCTCCCTGGCCAATCCATCACGCTGGGAGCGCAGATCCCCACGGCCCAGCAGAGGTGGGAGAGGGCAGATGGTTCTTGTCTGGCTGAAGAAGTTGTTTAATTGAAACATCTGAGAAAAAAAGTCTGATTTTTGCCCAGTGGTGTGAAATAAGGGGGTGTTTGTTCAGTACTGGACTTGCTGCTGTGTTTGGAGGAGCTGGGATTTATTTTCTCCCTAAATGAGGAGAGTAATTCCCCTTTGCTTCATCTGTGCTGCAAAGGGTCCCCAAAATGCCCCATGGTCCCTCACATTTATTATTTTTCATATGCAGAAGTTGGAATCTTATTAATTGGAATTTGTGCAGGGGAACGGGGAAAGTGCTGGAAGCCAGAGGAGAGCTCTGGGCTGTGTTTGGGGCTGGAGATGGGACGGAGCTGCCAAGTCCCTCCAGACTGTGGCTCTGAGCACTCAGCAATGTCCCTGCCACTTTTAATGGCACGAGATTGGCCTCTCTTGTCCCAGCATCCCTTCCCTGGGCCTGGGATGTGGCGCCTGCCAGAGCAAGTCATGTCAGAAAAGAGCCAGGAGCTGGCAGAGAATTTTATAGCTGCTGGAGAGGGAAGGGCAGGTGTTCAGGAAATGCTGGGGATGTGAAATGGAGCCAGGTGAGCTCGGGGGCTGCTTTAATCTCATCTCTTGGCTCGGGAGATGGGGATGACTCTGGGTTTTTATGCAGGTTCAGGCACCTTGAAAAATCAGCTAGAAATTTCAGAGGGCAGCGTTTGGTTCAGCCCTAAATCCAGTGGGGTTAGTGGGGCTGGGAGTGCTGAGCAGCCTGATCCATGGAATCCATCCTGCCTGGAATCCATCCTGCCTCTGGAACCATGGAACCATGGCATGGATTGGCTTGGAAGGGACCTTCAAGGGCTCTGCAATGAGCAGGGACACCGTCAGCCAGAGCAGGCTGCTCAGCACCCCATCCCAACGGGGTTTTCATCCTGAATTTCGCAGAGAATTCATCCCCACACCTTCTCTGCAGGAGCAGCCAGAGCAGGCTGCTCAGCACCACATCCCAATGAGGTTTTCATCCTGAATTTCACAGATAATTCATCCCCACACCTTCTCCCAGAGGCATTATCTCCCTTATGAATATCAAGTGAGGCAGAAGTTATTCCTCCTCCGTTTCACCACGTTTTCATCAAGTTCAGTAATGAGCTTCTACTTGAAATGCTCTTGGTGAAAAATATCACGAAATTCCCAACTCTTGGGTGAATTCCTGTTGGTTTTGGTGTCCCTGCTCTCCTTGGAGTGAGGAGCTGGAGGAGTTGCTGTTGTTGGCTTTGGGGGTAGGGCAATGTCAGACTCCTGCCTTTCCACTCACGAGTCAAGAAGTTCATGCTTTCTTTACTATAAACATATTTTCCTGCAGGCTTTTAAAACCCTCAGAGGTCAAAATAACACAGGTTTTGGTCCATTTGTAAGATCTTAAATCCCTGGGTGGCAAGAAATGCTGTGAGAAGCCTGGGCTACGTTGCTTCTCTTAAATGCCTCCTCGAGGCAGTAAAAACAAATGTGGAAACCACAAATGTGTCTGGAGAGAAGGGGGAAATGTGCAGGGAGAGTGCTGGGCGCTGTGAAAAGGTTGGGATTTAGGGACAATCAGGGGCTGAGGTGGGATTTGGGGACAATCAGGGGTGAGGTGGGATTTGGGGACAATCAGGGGCTGCGGTTTGAGGTGGGGATGGCTGGAGGCTTTCCCTGCGTGTCTGACGATGCTGCCTTTACCATTCCCTCCATCCCCTGATGGATTTTACAGCTCCTTGTGGCTGTAAACACCCTCTGGGTGCCTCTTGCTGCAGGGCAGTAAAACCCCGCGGATCCATCACGGAGCATCCCCCGGTATTGCAGGTCTGGAGTAAATCTGGAGTAAATTTGGAGTAAATCGTTCTGCAGAGCTCTGGAGGCAAAGGGCAGCAGGCTGTGACCCTCTCTGCTTTTCTTCTTTGTGCAGAGCCTTTCACTCCAGCAGCTCGGTGTCGTGGCTGGGAAATAAATAATTGGAATATCTGGGAGGTGCAGGTACAGTGGGAGGGAGAGTGGGGAGTCTCAGGGACTCACAGGATGCTCTCTGCCCCTCTATTCCCACCAAGAATCACCTTCTGATTCACAGGGAGTTCAGCTCAGGGTTGGTAATCCAAAGTGCAAAGAAAGCAAGATAAACACTGACCTTCATGTTAGCAATCAACTGATGAGTATGTTTAAATCTTGGATATTTTGGAGCAGAGCACATCCCACGGCATGGGGCACGTTTGTGATTATTTGCCCTTGATTTTAAGGGCACATTTTTTATTATTTGCCCTTGATTTTAGGGGGGTTTGGCCACGCCAGGGGCTGGGATTGGGCTGATTCCATCAGCCCCAGAGTGGGCATTGCCAGGACAATGCAGCAGAATGGGACAGACAGCACCAAACAGCAGATCTGGGGAGAGGAAGGCAGCTCAGGGTTTGCTTGGGAAAACAAACAAGTTTCATGTTTTCAAGTGAGCCTGGCTGGTTCAGAGCTGTGATCAGAGGCAGCACAGCCCAGGTCCAGCAGGAGCTCTGCTGTTCCTCCAGGAGCATTAAAGAGCAGCCCCTGCCTGCTGGAAATTGTTGATAAAGCTCTCTTTTTTAGAGTCATTTCTGCTTCTCCAGCACAAATGCACTATTTCTTGTTTGGATGTGTTGCTTTCTTCATTCACTTTTATTACTGGGGACATTTACATGAAAACAGCTTTTTTTTTTATTTTTTTTTTTTGCTCCCGCAGCACATTTCCCAATTGCAGCTGCAATTCCTGCATGGAAGGAGAAATCCACCTTCCATGGGAATGGGAATGGGAATTGGGATGGGAATGGGGAAATGGGAAATGGGATGGGAATGGGGATGGGAATGGGAATGGGGAAATGGGAAATGGGATGGGAATGGGAATGGGAATGGGAATGGAAATGGGAATGGGGATGGGGATGGGAATGGGAATGGGGAATGGGAATGGGGAAATGGGAAATGGGAATGGGAATGCGGAATGGGAATTGGGATGGGAATGGGGAAATGGGAAATGGGATGGGAATGGGAATGGGGAATGGGAATGGGGATGGGAATGGGGAAATGG
>JAWWMS010000114.1:5955638-5974991 GCA_035048045.1 Chlorospingus semifuscus | reverse complement strand
GGAAAGGAAAGGAAAGGAAAGGAAAGGAAAGGAAAGGAAAGGAAAGGAGAAAGGAAAGGAAGGAAGTGGGTGGGGAGGGAGGAGAGGCTGATGTGGCAGCCCTGAGGTGCTGGGGACTATTTTCTGCTGGGCTGGTGACGCTGGGTGGGCTCAGGGGAGCTCCAAACCCCTGCAGCACCTTGGGCAGAGCAGAGGGATCTGCTTTCCCTTGCTCCTGCCTAAACAGCAAAGCCCTTTTCCCATCAGTGCTGGGAAACAATCCCTGCCAGTGGTTTTTACACATCTGGACTCAGTATCAGCCCATGAATCCACCCCCATTCCCTGCAGGTGGATCTGAATGGCAGTGCCCAGGGGTTCCTCCTGTGCCATGGGCTGATCCCATCTGTGCTCCTGCTTCCTCTGCTCTGTGTCTGTGCAGGGTCAAGGCTCAGGGTGTGCCCCTCTCAGCTCTCCTGAGCCCTGGGAGCACTGGAGATGCCTTTTGGGAATGCATTTCCCCAAAAAATAAATGTGGCTTTTATTTGAGCACTGCTATGGCAAAGGGAGTTTTTAAGGGAACCAAATGCCAAAACTTTAAAGGAGTTTTAATCCACCTGTAAGAGGTAATTTTTAGGAGAGCAGAGCTTGCTGGCTTTGCAGCCCCTGTGGTTTTTGTGGGCTTGCTCTCCCACATCAGCCTCCTCCAGCTGTGAGTGCTCCTGTGTGCATACCAGGCAGTAAATATTGCAGAGTGCCCTGGCTTGTGCTGCTCTCACCTGGCTGTCCTGTTCTCACCTGGCTGTGCTGCTCTCACCTGGCTGTGCTGTTCTCACCTGGGTTGTGCTGTTCTCACCTGGCCGTGCTGTTCTCACCTGGCTGTGCTGCTCTCACCTGGGTTGTGCTGTTCTTACCTGGCTGTGCTGTTCTCACCTGGCTGTGCTGCTCTCACCTGGCTGTGCTGCTCCTGCTGCCCTGCTGGTGGAGGGGAGGCTGGCAGAGCTGGGCATTGGCCACCCCTGCCAGCAGGAATTGCTTTGTGGGCTCTCCTGGCCAGCAGGAATTGCTTTGTGGGCTCTCCTGGCCAGCAGGAATTGCTTTGTGGGCTCTCCTGGCAGCCCCAGCGTCTGGGACACGCTGGTGCACAAACGTGGTGACAGCTTATCAGGGAATTGTGGTTTGGATTACAGCAAAATCCCAGGATGAGCAAATCCCTGCCTGATCTGGAGGGCTCTGGCAGCCTGGCTGGGGTTCCTGACAGGCAAATGGAGCTGCCAGAAGTTTCGTGTGCCCTCTGGGAACTTTCTCCCAGCTCCCACCCCGTTAGGAGAGCAAAGTGAAAGCATTTCACTGCTCCCTCCCTCCTTATTTCTGGGCCTCCCTGCATTTGGATTTTCCATTTCTTGCCTCTCCTGGTGGTGCTGCTCAGTGCAGGGATGGTGCAGACAATGATTTCCTTTGCCCAGGCGCTGCTGAAGCTCTTTGTGTGCCTGGGCTGAGGTGGAGAACCCCAAAGGGGAGCAGGCAGACCCCATCCCACCCATCCCACCCATCCCACCTTGCCGGGCTCTGCTCTCCCTGCCCTGCATTATTCAGAGCCGTGGGGATGTGATTTGCATTCCCTGCAGCACCGTGGGATCTCTGATCCCCTCTGGGGGGAGATTACACGAGATTGCAGCGAGGCTGGCAGGGAAATTGCTCCAAATTGCAGCTCTCATGGCAAGGACGTGGCTGTGCACAGAGCTGCTCCCGGGAAGGGAGGGGAGCAGAGGGGGACAGGGTGGGACAGGGGGCTCCGGAACCCAGGGACCCTCGGGTGCTCCATCAGGGGGAGCTGGTCTGAGCAGGGGGGGCTGGAATGGGGCCAGTGCTGCTGGGTCAGTCTGGGGGCAATGTCAACATCAGAGCTCCCCATCCCTGCAGGGGCTCAGGGCCAGGCTGGATGGGGCCCTGGGGAGCCTGGGATGATCCCCACCATGGCAGGGGGTTGGAATGAGGTGATCTTCAGGATCCTTTCCAACCCAAACCATTCTGGGGTTCTGGGGAACCTGGGGCAGTGGGATGGTCCCCACCATGGCAGGGAGTTTGGAATGAGGTGATCTTTGGGGTCCCTTCCAGCCCAAATCTCTCTGGGGCTCTGTGCAGTGTGCCAAAGACGAGTTTGGTGTAAATGCAGGCTGCATTATCTGGCTTTTAGGCAGACACTGGAGAAGCTTTTGTGTGAATGAGAACTGTGCTGCATCTCCTGACCCCGGCATGGCCCCAGATCTCTCCTCTGAGGAGCAGAGGCAGCCCAGGAGCCCCAGGCTCTGAGGGATGGAGCTGGAGCCACGCGGTGCCTTTGGCTGCAGCCCGGATCAATGGGGAAGGCTTTGCCCCCTCGCTGTGTAAAACACCCAGAGCAAATGGAGAGTGACAGGAAAGGGGTCAGCGCTCTGGGTCAGCACTGAGGTGCTGGAGGAGATAATCAGACCCTTTTCCTTCCAGTTCAGTGCCTGCCAAAAACACCGGAGTGCCTCACAAAAGTGCAGGGAGCAGCCAAGCGTGAGCACTCAGAGAGGCCAGCACGGGAGGAGCCGCTGTCCCCACCCAGTGCCACCACCAACAGCAGCTCAGCCTGCTCACTCTACTCAGCTCCAGGGGCTGGGGAGCTCCCTGTCCCCATCCCAGTGCCACCAGCCCTGCTCTCTCTGCTCTGCTCCAGGGGCTGGTGATGATCTCGGCTTTGTGAGTCAGGGCGTGAAGTGTGAGCCTTGCCCTGCATCACCTGGGAGGTGACAAACTTCTCTGGGATGCTCTGGGAAGTGTTTTGTGCTCCATTCTCTGGGATGTTTTGGGAAGTGTTTTGTCTTCCCTTGTCTGGGATGTTTTGAGAAATGTTTTGTGCTCCCTTCTCTGGGATGCTCTGGGAAGTGTTTTGTGCTCCCTTCTCAGGATGATTTGGGAAGTGTTTTGTGCTCCCCTCTCTGGGATGCTTTGGGAAGTGTTTTCTGGTCAATGCTTTGGGAAGTGTTTTGTGCTCCCCTCTCTGGGATGCTCTCAGAAGTGTTTTGTGCTCCCTGGGGCTCAGGGCAGGTGGAAGCAGCCAGCCTGGATTAGCACTACTGTTAATAGACCTTGAGAGCATCTCTGCTCCCTATGGGGCTGGGCAAAGCCATAAAATGAGGTGATTTAAGAAGGCCAGACTCCACTAACCCTGCTCTAAGGGGTTTCTCTCCTAAGCTCTCCCAAGGAACATTTTTGAGTTTGCTGCTGTTTAAAATCTCCCTCCCCAAACAAGGCTTTGGTGCTGATTGCATCTCCAAAAGGCTCCCTGCTAGGAATATTTTGACAGAAAGTGTGATAAAATATAACACAGCAGACACCATCCCCCTTACAATTTATAAGGAATTTTGTAACCTGAGGGGATTCATTCTATATCATGTTACAACACGTAGTATGGATCCTGTCCTGCTGCTTGCTGTTCTTTTGCACACATAATGAACAAATCTGCTTGTATCTGAGAAATTCTCGTGGCTGGGTTTGAGCTAATCAAGTTCTCGTATCCCCTCACTTTGTCCCCAGATGATCTCACAGTTATCCCGACTTTCTCAAAAGCATAAAATAAAACACTTTCTGTGAGAGCTGCAATTGCTTTTGACAACTCAATGGCTCTCTGGAATTTGGGAAAACACAAAAAAAAACCCAAAAAAACCCCTCCCAGGCTCCTCAGTTCTGCTCCAGCTCCCTTCTCCATCTCTTCCCTGTCATTTACACCCGTGGAGTGGGAGGGAATGGTGGGAGTGAGATGCTGCTTTAGGAGCTGGCGATAGGTGGGGTTTGGAGGCACGCAGGCGATTCAGCAGGGATAATCAATGGGATTTGGGCATTTTGGGGAATCTGTCTGCGCTGCTCGACGGGCATTTGCGCAAATGCTCAACAGCTTGAGACGGGAGATTTGTTCCCCGCTCCCTCTCCCTGTCAGCTTTTATTTGCCTTCTGTTGCCCTCCCGCACAATCCATAAGCCCTCCTCTTTTGCATGATTGTCTCCATTTGCATTTCCAGCAGATCCACTGACATTTGGCTGGACTCTGGGTGAAACACTCCTTGAAATTAGCCCGCACGTTGAGTTTGTTCTGGGAAGATAAGAAGGGAAGTGGCAGGGGGGCCTGGGGGGGAATTACACATGTGAAACTGCACAGGGAAAGGAGCCCCAACAGCCAGACTGCAGGCCAGTAATATTTCTCTGGGATTTGTTTGGGAAGCAGAATTTGTCACCGTGGGCAATGGACTCATCTCCCTCACCCCAGTGGCTCCCAATCCCAGCACAAACCCGTCTGAGGAAGCCAAAGGATAAATTGTCTGCTCGCCTGCTCTGGAGCTGCTCTGTAGCGCTGGCAATGTGAGACTGAGGAGGAATTTTAATTTCATGCTGTGTAAGAAGAGCGCATGCAACAGTAGCAGCCGTATGGATTTTCATATGAATAGAGTACAGTGCTCGTGACAGGGCAGCAGTGTTGTCCCGCAGGTTTGCATTCTTCTCCTTTCTTTGCCGTTCTCACATTCCCCTCGCCGTCCACCCATCCCCGCACTTGCTGAAATGGAAAGTATGTCCCTGCCAGATGGGTGCACAAAGTGACGCGCCTGTTTCTCAGTTAGATGGCAATTGGCTTCAGAGACCTTTTGTTGCTTTAATTTCTGTGCAATCCAAGTGCGAGCCTGTTTTGCTTGAGAGGGAACATTTTTTAGCCTGGTGCCTCTCTTGCTCGGCTTTGCGGGGATCTAAGCACGAGCACTTTGCAGACAGTGGAGCCCATTAATGCTGCTCTGTCTCTAAAATAACAGGACTTAAATCACTCGCTTGGAGGGGGAAGGCAGGTCCTGGGAATGATTGATCCCAGGGATGGGTTGTGTGGGGCTGGACTGGCTGCTTCTCACCCCTTTCTCCTTCCTGGTGATCTCTCTAGTCCTCACCCAAGAGCTGAAGTCACCTCAGCAGCAAAGAATTTGGTTTGTAAAACGTGTCACGCTTTGTTCGGGGGAGGTTTTGTTTTATTTGATTTTAAAAATTTGCGTGTGTTTGTTACGGAAGGAGCCTGTAGTGATTTTTTCTTGAGGCTGCTGATCTAATACATTCTGCACGGCCATAAAATATGCTTTAGATAAACTTCTCCCCCTAACATCTGCGAGGAGCAGCACTCTGCTCGTTTCCATGCTAAAGCGCTCGTTAACGCGCCGGCACATCCCGGGCACGTCTGTCAAACCCAATCAGTTTTGCCAGGTAGGGCAGGTGGATAAATCTGTGTGCCTGCACACGCTGCTCTTTCTGATAGCCCTGCATGGGAGGAAGAGGCATGAATGGGGGAAATCCTTTTCCAGGCTGCTGGGGAGCTGTGTGCACGCGGCGGGAGACGAGCGCAGGAATCGCCGGATTGCCGGAGCCTGGACGCTGGGCTGGGGAAGGGTTTGCAGCAATGCAAGTGCTTTTCTCTCCCAGCCTCGTCTGTCCCTGTGACAGCTGCTGGCAGCACGCTGAGCTGGAGCCCAGCAGGGCTGGATCTGGCTCCGTGCAGTCCCTGCCAGCCAGCAGGAAGGACAGAGAAACCTGGCGGCGTCTCCAGATGGACCTGCCTGGCCATCATCCTTCACTGGGCTGGGCACGGCCCCAGCACTGCCTCAGTGGCCCTGGATAGGGTGGATATTGGGAGAAGTTTCTTCACTGGAACAGTGGTCAGACATTGGAGCAGCTCCCCAGGGCAGTGATGGAGTCACCACCCCTGGAAGTGCTCACAGAAGGGGTAGAGGTGGCGCTGGGACGTGGTTTGGTGGCACCAGCTGAAGGTTGGGCTTGATGATCCTGGAGGTGTTTCCCAGCCTGAAGGATTCTGTGTTCCACAGGAGAGGGGGGACAGCAGCTTTGGCCATGGTCCCCACCCTGGGCTCACCCTGGTGACAGCTGTGTCCCAGCAGAGGTGACAGCTCCAGGCAATTGGGTTCAAGGTTCCCTCCATGGCTCGCACTGATACAGCAGCAAGCACATTAAAGAGTGCAGCAGCCAAGCACACCCACAGTTAATAAAACACAGATTTTCATCTGAAATCATGGCCTGAAATAACCCCCTAATGGAGGGAGGGATGGCTGGGGGGGACAGTGAGATGTGTCCTGCCTGGGCACATCCCTTCACCGAGGACTGAGCTCCACCAATGCCCCCAGAGAGGGGAGCAGCCAGCAGAGCCCAGGCAGAGCAGGGCACACCACCAGCTCTGAGCCCTAAAGAACAGGTGCCTGTCTGGATAATTCCAGGAAAATCCCACCAGCCTGCAGGATCACACAATTCCCACCCAAACAATCTGAGGATGGTGAACTCCCAGTCAGGTTCAACCAAATAATTTCATGTTGAATGTGGTGGGTTCCTGTGAGGGCTGGTGGGTTCTTCCCCAGGGTAATTCCAGGAGATGCTGTCATGGCCTGAGGAGAGAGAGGCTTCCCAGGGCACCTCTGAGAGATCCTCTCACACCCTGAGGAGGGTCAGGTTTGTGCCTGGCAGGAGCTGCCTCTCCTCAGCCCTGCTTAGAGAGGCTGTTGAGAAGCAGTTTCAAGTGCAGGCTGAGAGGGAAGCTAAAGTGACCAATAAAGTCTCTCTTCAGCACTTGTAGAGCCTTTGGGATGCTCTTATAAATCAAAGCCTGCAGGTAGGCTCAGGTGCTGGAGCACAGCAGCACAAACAGCATTAATGAGGCCGTGGAACATCATCCCCACAAGCAAAGGGGAGGGCGTTTCATCTTGCACAGCCTGTGCCTCTAATGATGGTGCAAGTCCTTCAGAAGGAAAAAAGGGACAGTCTGGGGAAAAGGACCTTCTGGGCTGGCTCCTTCCCAAAGATCCAGGAGCTGCTCATGTTGCCTGCCTGCTAATTGGAGTTGGCTGTAACTGATTTAGAAAGCGACGGCCTTAGGGAGCTGAGATTGTTGTTTGTGTTTGTCTGGGATTAAATACAGATGGAATTAAAACGAGGGGGGAAGAAAACCCCACAACAAACCCTCGACTGCAGGAGGAAGCTTTGATGGAATGAATTCCTGCTGCCGGGCCGGGGTCTCGGTGCCATTCCCATGGAAGCACCGGGGAAACAATGAAAGGGTAGAGGCAGAAATAGAAAGCAAAAAGATGAGTGGACTCTGATGAAAGGAGTCGTATTAATAATGAAAACTGGAGGGTTTGAAGCTGCTTTAGAGTGAATTTTCAAGGCACAGAGCCCCTGGGGAGCAGGTGAAGGCACAAAGCACAGCACTCCAGATGCTCAGAGCAGGACCCGGCTCCCAGCCAGGCTCTGGCAGCACAAACTGCAGGAGGAGACGGGGAAATACCAAAATACCTGCTGGGCTGGGCTGGCCAGGCCATTTTCCTCCAACACCAGGAAAATTGGGGTCTCGTGGCTTGAGGCCACAGCAAGATTCCTTCACAGCTGAGTGCAAGCCATGACACAACCAATAAATCACGGCAGTGACAGAGCAGGAGCATCATTAGCAGATTTCTCTCTGCAGAGGTGTGGGTGTGCAGGGGGCTGTGCTGCTTCTCAGCAGTGGGAAAGGAAGGCAAGAAGGAGCTCAGCTCCTCTGACACTGGGCCTCGTGCACAGAGGCTGCTGTGGCTGCCAGCACTGGGAAAATCTGTCCTGGGAGGGAACTTTCCATATCAGCCCTGAGCCTTGGCTCGGTTTGTAGCCCTTGTTTCAAAAGCCTTGGGAACATTTGATACCTGGTCTGGTTTTAGTGAGAGCAATTCAAAGAACCCCCCCTTGTTGGAACTGCAGCTCCTGGGGGCAGGGGATGGCAAAGGGCCCCGTGGTGTCCCTCAGGTCACCTCAGAGCTGGCTGGAGGGGACTGAGCAGCTCCTTGTGACCGTGCTCACAGGGGTCCCAGGGTGAGGGAAGAGACAGGATCTGACTCCATGTTGCAGAAGGCTGATTTATTATTTCATGATATATATTATATTAAAACTGTACTAAAAGAATAGAAGAAAGGATTTCATCAGAAGGCTGGCTAAGAATAGAAAAAGAAAGAATGATAACAATGGGGGCTGTGGGATGGTTCTGAGCCTGCTCCTCACACAGGGGGCTGGGGTCTGCAGTGTCCCAGCCACAAAAACTCAGCCCCTACAGCAGCAGCAACCAAAACTGCCCAAACAGAGACCAAGACCCTTCTACAAAAGCAGAAAAACCCTTTGTGTCCTCGAGACACTCCAACAAATACTCCCACAATGATATCCCTTTCATCCTGTGTTTCAGCAGGCTGGTGTTGAGCCTGAAGATGAAGGTGTGACTGCTGAGAGGTGTCTGTAGTTTGTCACAGGTGAATTTTAGAAAGAAAACAGAAATATTTGACAGTGCCTTCAGCAGCTCAGCTCCTTGTTGCTGGGGATGGATGAAATGGTTAAGTGAAGGTGTCTTCTCTCTGTGCTTTCTTGGTTTCTCTGCCTCCCTGCTGGCACACGCATCCACATTCTCTGTTCCTCTCCCATCTGCTTCCCCTTCCCAAAATTCGAACATTTCACTCTTAAAATTCTGCCTTCATGTATATGAATGAACGAGGAAAATATCACTGCAAGCCACGAGGGCTGGGTGCTGGGATGGGTGCTGGGATGGTTCTGCTCTGCACGAGAGCTGGGTGCTGGGCTGGGTGCTGGGATGGGTGCTGGGATGGTTCTGCTCTGCACAAGGGCTGGGTGCTGGGATGGTTCTGCTCTGCACGAGGGCTGGGTGCTGGGTTGGTTCTGCTCTGCACAAGGGCTGGGATGGTTCTGCTCTGCACGAGGGCTGGGTGCTGGGACGGTTCTGCTCTGCACCACAAACCCCTCGGAGCTGTGGTGGCCTCCAGCCCTGCCTGGTTGTGCTGCTGGTGCTGAGCATCCCCTGTTTCTCCACCAGGGTCTCAGCTGTGCCTCTCAGGTGCTGAATTTGGGCAGGCAGGGGTGGTGCTGACCCAAAATCCCGGTGAGATGGGGGCACCACCCCAACATCAGCAGGGAGGGGGCTCTGTGGGAGCTGCTGGCCTGGCTCCATGCCCAGCCCCTGGGGCTGTAACTGGAGCAGCACTTGGGGGAGATGAGGCCCCTGGAGCAGGGGAAGCTTTGAGGGAAGCAGCCCAAAGGACAGCACAGGGGGAGCTGCTCCAGTGTTGAATTACTGAGCCACACACGCAGTGTTTGCCTAACCAGCCAGACCTGAATTGCTGTTCAAACACTGCTCTGCTGCCTGACGCTGGCAATCAGGGAGCTAATTACACTGGATTAGGGTTTTTCTCTTAATTACATGAAAAATTTAGCGCGGCTGATGTTCATGAGGCTGCAGGGGATTAGGGCGGAAGGAAGGCACGTGTTTGTCTGCAGGTCAATGGTGGAGCAGGGCAGGAACGTGCTGGGGCTGTGTCTGTGCCACCCCTGCCGCCAGCCTGGGCCCACTCCTGTGCTGGTGTTGGGAAGGGACAGACGGACAGGGACAGGGACAGAGGGATGGGGACAGGGGGACAGGGATGGGGACAGGGAAAGGGACAGGGGGACAGGGACAGGGGGACAGGGACAGGGGGACAGGGACAGAGGGATGGGGACAGGGACAGAGGGACGGACACAGGGGGACAGGGACAGAGGGGCAGTGACAGACATGTGCCCTGAGCCCAGCCCAGCAAACCCCACTGCATCCAGGCCTGAGCAGCGCTCCATGTGTTGTTGCACACCCAGATTATTCAGAGCCAGCTCATCTGCTTATCTGCTGATTGATGCTGAGATGCTGCAAAGGGCATGTGCCCAAGGCTTAGGGAGTTTCAGCGCGGAGATGGAGGAGATTTTGCTTTTTATTTTTATTTTTATCCTTGATCTGCCCCAGAATAGCACTGGGGAAGCAGCTCAGAGGGGCAGCAGGAGCTTTCCTCGCACACCAGGGACCTGAGCCACCTCAAACCTCTGTCTGATGGAGATTGGGGCATGAATGAGCAAACAGGGAGAGATTCAGCCCCAGGGATTTATATTTTAGAGCCTTCCATCAGGATTCCTCAGTGCTTCCAGGACAGAGAATGCACCTGGCAACATCCCTGGGCCCAGCCAGCCCTGCTGCCCTGCCTGGTGCTCCCTGCAGGTGACATTGCTGCAGCTCCTGCATGCCCAGGGATGCTGAACAGCCCCAAACACGGAGCCAGCCCCTGCTGGGGCTTTGCCAGAGCCCAGGCAGGCAGCAGGGCCAGGGGAGGGCTGCAGGCAGCCCTGGGGCACTGCCAGCCTGCCCGGGGCTCTCTGTCCTCACACGACCTGCAGACCCAGCCCTCTGTGAGGCTGTGCCCCAGTTCCCAGCCAGAAAACGCCCATGGCCAGCTGCAGCTCTGCTCCTGCTGGGCAGGAGGGCCTGGGGGGTGGGAGACACTCATCTCCCTCATCTCCCTCATCTCCCTCATCTCCCTCATCTCCCTCATTTCCCCGGGAGCTGAGCTGAGCTGAGCTCGGTAATTCTCTCACATCCTCTGCCCCAGCAAGGTTAGATCTGATCAGTAACACATGACTGGCTCTGCATGCACAAGTGGAACCAAAAATATGCACGGCCCCCTTGTTCACCTGCTGGCTCCTGCCTGACCCAGAGCGGCACAGAACCACCAGGCAGGGTTTATCCACAGCTTTATAAACCCCACAGACAATAAAATGTGGATTCTCTTATTTCCTTCTGGGCTTTGGCCCTCGGCAGCTCCGAGTCTGGCTCGTGTTCCAGCATCCCCGGGAGGTGCTGGGCAGGAAATCGAAGCCATTTCAAACATATTACTTACATGATGTTTTGAAAGAGGAAAGAGAATAATATTTCCTGAGGAACTCTGTGGCTCCCACCTGATCAGCTGGAAGCCGTGGCTTTGGAGAAACAGGGTTTTTTGTGTGGCAATTTTTGACAGTCATTTAGTTTTTCCCTCCTTGGGGAGAATCACGACTCACTGAAGCTCGTTTAGAGCAAACTCCACATTAGACAGTCTTGTCTAAGTGGCTTTTGATGCCATTTTACATGGCCACTCAAGGTCAGCAAAGCAAAGCAAGCAGGACCAATCCCTTCAGCTGTGAAATGCAGAGCTGGAGGAGGATGTTCCTGGGGAGAGAGAGCCTGGCACGGAGCTGTGCAGGATTATTCAGCTGGAAGGGCACAGGTGAGCTGTGGACACACAACACAGATGCGGGGCTATTTTGGGGGCTTTGGGCAAGAGCTGCAAATGGTTTGTGACAGGCAGATACCTGGTGCCTGCCTCGCCCTGAATAACACCAGAACGACACCAGCTGTGGGCTTGCTCTGGTGTTTGCTGTCCCTCACAGAGCTCAGGCTCAGCACTCAGCCCTGAGTTATTCGCTGTTATTCTCCTGTTACTCACTCCCCAAACGCCTCTCACAGCTCCCTCCATCCCTGAGTGCGTCCTGCAGGCACAGCCAGGCAGTTCTGGGTTTCTGTCCTGCCTTGTGGGTCCCGTTGGGTCCCTCTAACACCGAGCCCAGCTCTGGCTCAGGGCAAAGGGCAGAGAGTGGGAAAAGGCAGAGAATGAGCCTGCCCAGGGTTTGTGGCACCCACAGGGCTCAGGGGCAGCCTGGGCTGTGCCCACCCAGTGCAGCAGGGTGGGCAGAGCCTTCCTGGGGGCACAGAATGGGAAGGAGCTTCCCTCAGGATGGGAGAGAGAACTGGGCCTCCAGGAGAAGACAATGCTGCTGATTTAAAGCACCATCCAAAGCCATCCAGCCTCGCCAGCCCAAATTTCAATCTAATGAATCCATCCCCGGAAGAATACTACTTAATTAATTAGCAGCTCATTTGCATGAGGTGGCGTGTTATTAAAGTTGTGCTGCTGCAAGTAGGGCTGTGACAAGGTGTGAGCTGACAGCTTTCCAAATAAAAAGTCTTTTCAAGGAATGATCTCCTGAACTGGCAGCTTTGTTCTGAACGAGCCTCTCATGCAGTAATAAATTAAAGACATGGGGCTGCTGATTAGGCTCTGCATGGTGCCTGTGTGCCACCCTCCCTGCCGCATCCAGAGCAGCTCTGCACGAGGGTGGGAGAGCCTGGAGGAGGAGAGAACCTCTCCAGTGGCAATTTCTCATAAGGGTTTGTCCTGTCAGGCTCTCTGAGCCGCTGCTTCACCCCAACAATTGGCTCCTTTCCCCCCCAGAACCCTGCAGAAAGGCAGCAGGGGATCCTTCTCCCCATCTCTTTCCTCGTGGGAGTGGAATAAATGTTTGTGGAATCTCTTCTCCTGGCAGATCCAACACTGTGGGTGCCCCCACACAGACAGTGAGGCTGGGGGCCCCTGCCTGCCCCTGCTCAGGTGCTGCCCACCCTACCTGCCCACCCTGCTCCCTCTCCCACCCCCTGGAATGCCGAGGAACAAACCCAGGCCCAGCTGCTCAGCCAGGAGAGTCAGAGATCCTGCAAGGCAGGAACTGTCTGAGCCAAGGGCAGTTTTAAATTCCCGATTTAATCCATTGGGAAAGGTGGGCTCCAGGTGAGAGGGGACACGTGCGGCTCTCCTGGGGGAGCTGGGGCAGCGCTCGGATGATCCCACCATGCCTGAAATGCAGACTTTGTGCAGACTTTGTGCAGCCTTTCTCACCAGGGCTCTGCAAGGGCAGCCCCAGCAGTGATTAGTGAGAGTATTTAATGTTCACTTGGGCAGTGTGAGCTGGGAGGGGATGGATTTGCTCTCAGGAGCTGCTTTGCTCCCAGCCTGACAGCGCCATGGGCTCCTGCAGGGACCCAGCCATGGAGGCTGTGGGGCCAAGACAAAGGTGATGCCCACGGTGACAGAGCCATTCCCTCCCAATCGGGGAGAAATGCATAAAGAAAATGTGACAGGAGAGAAAGAGCCTGGCAGAGAGGGAGCCTGCAGGTAATGAAGTTAATTGGATATGCTGATTGGAATGGAATGTGCACGTAAGGTTTGTCGTTAGCTTTCTCAGGGACACATCTGTGATTTAAAGGAAAGGCACCCAATGGGGTTCCTGTTGCACTTGAATTCTGAGGGGAGGTTCCCCACGTGGAGCCCAGTCCCATCCTGCAGCTCCTGCCTGCAGGGAAGGCTGGATGGGGACATGGGGAGGGATCCTGCAGGGGCCTGGAAACTTTTTGGGTAATAATTTGCAGTTCCAGATGTGGATTCTCCCCTCCTGGAGGTTGCTGTGGGGGTCAGAGGATGCAGGACCAGGAGAATCATGCAGGGTCAGATTTTCCTTCACTGCCATTCCAAAAATCAGCAAGTTCAGGCAGTGCCTGCTGCTCCTGGCCCTGGGAATCCTCTCAGGAGCCCCTCCAGTGCCTCCCTGGTGTTTCCACATGGAAACCAGAGTGCTTTGGGACCCGTCAGGCACTTTCAGAGGTGGGGAGGAGTCAATGGTGGCCCTGCTGCAGGACCAGGCTGGGCAATCAGCCCCTCATGCTCGGACTTATTCAGCTGTTTTCTCTGGCACCAGGAATTCCATCCTGAGTCAGCCTGCTGGAAACACCCCTAATGCAAACAGACAGGTAATTTAATCACGGAAAGTTCCTGCTAAGAGATTCCATGTCTCCTAATGGGAGCCTGCTGGGGGGAATGCAGAGCTATCCCAGCACCGGCGCTGCCTGGGCACAGCACCTGAGGGGAACTTTCCTGCACGAGGTGTGCTGGAGCTTCATGTCAGATTAGATCCTTGAGTGGCTCCTACACGCTGCCACAATGTGGTATTTGGCTAATCTCTGCTGATAAAGCCCAGCTTAGCCCGCAGCTGCATTGTGGGGGTATTAGAGAGCTCAGTGTGAGCTCTGCAGGGCTGCAGCTGCTGCACCCAGCACATCCTGCTCCTCCACCGGGCTGCCCTGCGAGCTGGGATGAGTTTGGATTTGCAGATTATGTCATTAGGCACTTCTCAGCAGAGATTTGTAAACACCCAGCAGGAGGGAAGGGCTGGATGTGGCCTGGGCAGCTCCTCGGGTCCCTGTCTGAGTGTGGCAGCCCGTGGTGTGTCCTCCTGGGCTCTGCTGTCCCTCTGATCCCTGTTTCCAGCTCCTGAGGTGCCTCTCCCACCCCTGTGCCCCTCCCATCCCCACCCTCTTCCCTCTGTGTCCCTCTATGAACCCTTCTCACACCCATCACCCTGCCAGGAGAGGAGACAGGGAGAGGGAGGGGACAGGAGCAAACAGGATCAGGGGATCCCAGCCCGTCCCTGTGCTCCCCTCTCCCCCAGGGCTGTGCTAGACAAGCACTGGATTGGGGTGAGCCCTGGACTGGGGGTGGGCCCTGGGTTGGGGAAGAACCCTGGATTGGGGGTGAGCCCTGGATTGGGGGTGAGCCCTGGGTTGGGGGTGAGCCCTGGATTTGGGGATGAGCCCTGGATTGGGGATGAGCCCTGGATTTGGGGAAGAGCCCTGGATTGGGGAAGAGCCCTGGATTGGGGATGAGCCCTGGATTTGGGGAAGAGCCCTGGATTGGGGGTGAGCCCTGGATTGGGGAAGAGCCCTGGACTGGGGAAGAGCCCTGGATTTCGGTGAACCCTGTATTGGGGGTGAGCCCTGGATTGGGGGTGAGCCCTGGACTGGGGATGAGCCCTGGATTGGGGAAGAGCCCTGGATTTCGGTGAACCCTGGACTGGGGGTGAGCCCTGGACTGGGGAAGAGCCCTGGGTTGGGGAAGAGCCCTGGATTGGATTGGGGATGAGCCCTGGATTGGCGATGAGCCCTGGATTTGGGATGAGCCCGCAGGTGCAGGGCTGGTCCCACCCCCTGCTCCAGGGACGGCTCAGGAGCTGTCAGACCCTGGCAGGGCACCCACACGTGAGGCAGAGGGATGATTTCCCTCTCCAAACGTCAACAAGAGGCTTCCTGCTGTGTGAGATGATCCCTTTCTTCCTCCCGGCCCAGGAATCATCGCTCCTCTCTCTGACATCATCATTTGTTGCCATGGAAACCGAGCCCTGAGCTGGAGATGCAGTGGAGCATCCTGGTGTCACTGGGTGCCCTCGGCCTGGGCTGTGGGCAGGGGGCTCTGGGGCTCCAACACCCACCCAGGGAGGGGCTCTGCTGTCCCCCTGTCCTGTGCCCTGGGCCACCTCATGGTGACAGAGTCCCCGAGAGCTCCAGGGCTGCTCCCTGGCCATTGTAGGGGCAGGAGGGCGCAGGCAGTGCCCAGCACCCCGTGCTGTGCCCCAAAACTCCATCCCAGGCACCAAACCCATCCCAGGCTCCCGTTCCAGGCACAGCTCCGAGCCCTCAGCCGGGCTGGAGGGGCGCTCAGCGCTGCCTCCAGCCCCGAGCTGCAATTCCCAGTTGGAATTGGTCTGCACCAGCCTCGTCCAGTGGTATCTCTCTTTATTAGCCCTGTCTGACCTCATTACTAGAAAGAAGCTCAATTTAACGAGCTGCTGGTGCCCTGAGGGAACTCTGGAAAACAGTTGTTTTTCACAAAGGCTGCTGATCCTTCATGTCCGGGCTCCCATTCCTGTCTGGCCATTAATCAGTCCTTTGTACGGTGGTGGCTGTGGAGCCCTGGCAGCCCCGCGTTCCTGCTCTTTATTCCTGGGTGATTTCTGTCCCTCTGTCCCCGCTGCAGCGTGGGTGACCCGGGTGGCAGCACCCAGTAAGGCACTGGGCTCATACTGGTGTGGATCTGCCTCTGATTTCTGGTATTTCATGGGGGCTGTGACGATCCTAATTCTCACAGGTGGAATTAAAGCAGGGTTTGACCTTCTGCCTTTTGGGGGATTTTGCTATCTGAAAATTCAGGGCTTTCGAGGCAGGCTTGGGCTGGCAGCCTAATCCTGCCAGGGGTTCTGTGCCTGGCTGTGGGTGTTCCACAGAGCACTCACATTCCCACCTGATGTTCTGCTATAGCACTGAACGCTCGGGAGGTAAAGGGGAAAAGAGAGAAATGCAGAAAATGAATGTGTTTGTGTGCAGCCAACATGTCTGTACATGGCAGGAGGCACCGGGGCTCCTTCCAAGGGGAGGGTTTATTCGGAGAGGGTGCAGGGGAGCAGCTCGGCTCTCCTGGTATTCCCAGCTGGGGTGGCTCATTTCTCAGCTAAATCAGAGATTTTTAACAACCTGCTCTCTTGGCTTCTGGGAACATGCATCAGAAAAAAGAGCCAGCCCTTTCTGTGCCAGTCCTGCCTCTTCCGAAGGTTTGGCCTTGGGGTTTTCCTGCCTTTTGCTCCGTTATGCAGCCAGGCAGGGAATTTCGGGGCGGCAGAAAGGGCTGGGGCAGCACAGCCCGGCGGGAGCGGATGGCATCTCTGGGATAAGGGGTTTGCCTAGGGCCGCGTTCCCTCTCCTGGAGGGGCAGCAGGGGCATGCCGGCAATTCCCGGCACATCCCAGCACATTCCCGGTAATTCCCGGCTCATTCCCGGCACATTCCCGGCACATCCCAGCAATTCCCGGCAATTCCCGGTACATCCTTGGCGCATCCCGGCAATTCCCGGCACATCCCAGCAATTCCCGGCTCATTTCTGGCACATTCCCGGCAATTCCCAGCGCATTCCCGGTAATTCCCGGCACATTCCCGACACATCCCGGCTCATCCCCGTCAATACCCGGTTCATCCTTGGCACATTCCCGGCACATCCCAGCTCATTCCCAGCAATTCCCAGCGCATTCCCGGTAATTCCCGGCACATTCCCGGCACATCCCGGCTCATTCCCGGCAATTCCCGGTACATTCCTGGCACATCCCCGGCACATTCCCGTCAATTCCCGGCTCATCCCCGGCTCCCCGGCCCATCCCCGCTGTCGCTACCCGCTTGTGGCTCCCCCAGCCCCGTTCCCATCCCGCGGCTGCCCCAGCCCCGTTCCCATCCCGCGGCTCCCCCAGCCCCGTTCCCATCCCGCGGCTCCCCCAGCCCCGTTCCCGTCCCGCGGCTCCCCCAGCCCCGTTCCCGTCCCGCGGCTCCCCCAGCCCCGTTCCCGTCCCGCGGCTCTCCAAACGCGCAGATCCTGGTGGGAAAGGCAATGCCAAGAGTTTGTTTCTCCCGCTGCCCTCCCCGCGCACAGCCCCCGAGGCCATCAATTATTAACTCGGGCAAGAGAAGGCGGCGTTTCCTCCGCAGCAGCGGCTGCTGGCAGGGATGGGGTTTGTCACAGCCCGGGCAGGTTTTCCTGCGGGAGCAGGGCGGTGTTTGGGCGGGATGGAGGGATGCTTGGAGCGTGTGGTGCTGTGCCAGAGCTCTGCTCGCTCAGCACAACGGGCTGGGCTGGCCTTGCCTCGCTGAACCCTCCAGGCAGGAAAGTGGCAGCAGCATCCCCAGGTTTTAAGCAGGGATGATGCTCCAGGAGGATTCCGTGGCAGGAAGAGGTGGTGGAGGTTATCCAAGTGTCATTCTGTAGGTGTCTGGAGAATTAAAATATACCTCTGCAGTATCTTGGCTTTGCTGTTGGCTGTAGAGTTTTGTGGTCTGCTTTCAGGTTTATTTTAGAGAGAATCTTAAAAGTTTACAGTTTTCCTTCCCCCTGGATGGTCAATCATGGCTCACTGGAGGTCTCTGTGCTCGCCTTGCAGCCACAAAACTCTGTCATTATTTCTCCTGGAGTGGAGAAATCACACTGGCTGCAGTGGAGACAGAACCTCTGCTCCAGCTCCTGCTCCCACCCTGCTCTGTCTGCAGTCCAGAGCTGAGATTTTTGGATGCATCCCTTTCCCTACCTTGTCCCCCTCCTCCCTCACCCCACAACAAAGGCAGGATTTGGCAGCTGTGAGTGCCCCTGACCTGTGTGTGTGTGTTTTGCTGCAGATCCGGGCGGATGGGCCGCCCCAGGGCGGGATCCAGTACGAGGTGGTGCCGGTGTTCAAGGACGGCAGCCCGGTGCTGCGGGACATGGCCTTCTCCATGGACCACAAGTACCTGTACGTCATGTCAGAGCGCCAGGTGAGTGCCTGCTGCCCTGCCCGGGGCACTCCTGCTCCCTTCCCTCAGCACTGTGCTCTGGAGATCAGCCCCGAGGGGCTGCATGGGGACGAGGGCTTGGAGCACCAGGAGGAGCTCGGGTTTTTCTGCCCCTGAGCAGAGATTGGCCTCAGTGCCTGGGGGAGAGCTGAACCTGCTTGTTCCTGGCTGGAAGGGATGGGAACTGAGCTGGTTTGGGGGAGAGCTGGGGGAGAGCTGAACCTGCTTGTTCCTGGCTGGAAGGGATGGGAACTGAGCTGGTTTGGGGGAGAGCTGAACCTGCTTGTTCCTGGCTGGAAGGGATGGGAACTGAGCTGGTTTGGGGCTCTGAGCTGTTTCTGCCTCGGTCATGAGCCACAGGGGTTCCTTGGTTATAAAGTTATTTGAAAACAGGGCAGAAATGTTTGAGAAGAGGGCAAAGTCTTCTCCCCACTGAAAACCTCAAGCGAGTGAACTCCTGAGGCTGAGGAAGGCATTTTGTGCTTGTTGGAAACTCTCAGGGACAGACACTTGCATGAGCAGCCACAAATTTCAGATCCCATCCAGCTCAGGCTGGATAATGAGATCTGTGCAAAGTTTGCAATTGAATTATTTTATTCAAATGCTAATGTTTGGTCACTGTGCAGGAGCCACGTGCTGCCCGTGCTCCCAGCAGGGAGGAAAGGACCCAGGGTGGATCTCAAACAGTTGAGGAAGTGTTTTCATTAGGAGCAAAGTCCAGGGGGAATGCCTCTAACTCATCTTTTATGAGGCAAGAGCGTCTTAATATTCATCAAAGCGCTAATTTGCTTAATTGTGAAACAAAAAGATGTGAAGAGAATTAGCAAATAATAGAATATTCCTGGAACATTAATTCCATTTCCAGCCACGGCTCTGCCTTGGGGAGACTCCAGGAGCTGGGGGCTGCTGCCTCTCATTCCTTGCAGGCTTTGCCACAGGATTTGCCTGTTGCCCTTGCAGCAATGCGTGCTCTGGGTCCCAAAATGCAGCAGCCCATGCATATGGATCTGTCAGCTCCTGGGGTGACCCCAGTGCCCCCATCCTGCAGTGTGATAGGTCAGCAAAGTGCAGCCAAGGAGATATTGTTCCCTGGCTCTCTATAAAGGAGGCTGATGATTGAAAAGGGGTCAGCACCAAGGGGAGGAGGGAGGTCCAGCAGCCCCGGAGGGCTGAGGCTGTAAATGGTGGGAGGAGCCCTCAGAAGGACTGAGAATATACAGCAAAAAACGGCCTCTGAGGGCTGGAAATGGAGAACAAACCGAGATTTGCCACAGCAGAATGCCACAGAGAGCAGCTGCTCCTGGCAGGGCTGTGCTGCAGTAAACGTGGGGGGAGGATTGCCCAGAGCTGGGGTTTGATATCTGAGACAGATCCAGGCCAGGGCTGTGTCCACACACAGCCCTGGAGGAAGGGCTGGGATTGTGCAGTTCGCCTGGGGAAGGGGCTGGGGTTTGTGAATTTACATGGGGAAGGTGCTGGATGTTTGTG
>JAWWMS010000114.1:5940060-5955538 GCA_035048045.1 Chlorospingus semifuscus | reverse complement strand
TGTGTCCACACACAGCCCTGGTGGAAGGGGTGGGATTGTGCAGTTCACCTGGGGACGGGGCTGGGGTTGTGAATTCACCTGGGGAAGGTGCTGGGGTTTGTGAATTTACATGGGGAAGGTGCTGGGGTTTGTGAATTCACCTGAGGAAGGTGCTGGGGTTTGTGAATTCACCTGAGGAAGGTGCTGGGGTTTGTGCCATTCCCCTGGGGAAGGTGCTGGCGATTGTGCAGTTCACCTGGGGAAGGGGCTGGGGGTTTGTGAATTTACCTGGGGAAGGTGCTGGAGGTTTGTGGAATTTACCTGGGGAAGGTGCTGGATGTTTGTGGAATTTACCTGGGGAAGGTGCTGGGGTTTGTGAATTCAACTGAGGAAGGTGCTGGGGTTTGTGAATTTACATGGGGAAGGTGCTGGGGTTTGTGGAATTTTCATGGGGAAGGTGCTGGAGGTTTGTGAATTCAACTGAGGAAGGTGCTGGGGTTTGTGGAATTTTCATGGGGAAGGTGCTGGAGGTTTGTGGAATTTACCTGGGGAAGGTGCTCCCCAACAGCTGCTGGCACCTCCTGAGCCCCTCTGGGCATGGGGACAGCCCTGGGACGGGCTCTGGGGGCAGCTCCCAGGGCTGGAGCTGTGGGGCTGGAGCTGTGGGGCTGGAGCTGTGGGGCTGCAGCTGTGGGGCTGGAGCTCTGGGGATGGAGCTGTGGGGATAGAGCCGTGAGGATGGAGCTATGGGGATGGGGCTGTGGGGATGGAGCTGTGGGGCTGGAGCTCTGGGGATGGAGCTGTGGGGATAGAGCCGTGAGGATGGAGCTCTGGGGATGGGGCTGTGGGGATGGAGCTGTGGGGATAGAGCCGTGAGGATGGAGCTCTGGGGATGGAGCTGTGGGGATAGAGCTGTGGGGATAGAGCCGTGAGGATGGAGCTCTGGGGATAGAGCTGTGGGGATAGAGCCGTGAGGATGGAGCTCTGGGGATGGGGCTGTGGGGATGGGGCTGTGGGGATAGAGCCGTGAGGATGGAGCTCTGGGGATGGGGCTGTGAGCATGGAGCTGAGGAGATGGACCTGTAGGGCTGTGGCGTTGTGAGGATGGATCTGTGAGGATGGAGCTGTGGAGATGCTTCCCACAAAGGACGGAGGGAGCTCCTCGGCACAGAGCCCAGCTCCCTTCTGTGCAGGCAGCAGCCAGGACCAGCTCAGTGCAGAGCTGCAGGGAAAAGAGCCTCTCCCTGCTCAGCTCTGGAGCTGTGGCTGCAGGCACAGCCCTTCCCCATCCCCTGGCTCCTGTCCCAGCCCTGTCTGTGCTTTGCTCCAGTTTTTTCCTCCCTCTTTTTTCGAGCTCTCCCTGAGCCTTTCATGTCTCGCTGCCAACTCCTTCCAAAGCAGAATATTTGACATTTGATTTCACTCCCACAAAGCACAGAAGCAACAGTTGCACAGCCCGATCCGGGGGAGAGAGGAATAAAGAAACTTTGCTTCCAGGCACTCGGGGCTCTTGAACCACTCGGTTTAAGGGTGGTTATTAGGAGCTCTTTCAGGTTCCCTTCTCACAGCACCTGCTTTCAAGCACTCACAGGGGAAAGGAGAAGTGGCTCTGACACTATTTAAAGCAGGAATCCATTGCTCAGTGTTGGTGGAGTAAACAAAGCCCATTTCTGCACACAGGCTGGGCAAGGCTGGGGAGAGGTGGATGGAGATGGAGATGATGGAGATGGAGATGGAGATGATGGAGATGATGGAGATGATGGAGATGGGTGGCATTGCAGGAGCTTTGTGGGGTCCCAGGGTGGGAATAGCACTGGGTCTGGCAGGTGCTGGCAGAGTTAATCTCCCCAAAATCCCAATTTTTGGGTCCTGTCCCCAAATTCACCATGGGTTCTGTGGTGAGGGGACCAACACAGTCACAGTGAGGGGACCATGGATCTTCTCAGCCACTGCCTAGGATGAGCTGCTTAATTTTTCACAGACAATTTCAATTAACAGTTTCTATCAGGCAAAAAAAAAAAAAAAAACCAAAAAAAAAAAAAAAAAAAAAAAAAACAAACAAAAAAAAACCCAAAAATAAGGTATTGACATGGAATTGGTTGCTGCTTCACTGGTGAGACATGAGGTGCACCCAGGGCTGATCAAACAGCAGGTGAAGTGTTAATGGCAATGTTTCACAAATGTGGGGCCACCAACACCCCCTGATTTGAAAATCCCCATTTTGTCACAGATTCTGTCACAGAGCCCACACCAACAACCCCTGCACGTGCAGAAAATCTCTTCCAGAGGGAAGGGCTGAGGCTCCCACAAGTGCTGCTGGTGCTGAGCAGAAGTGGCTCTGTACTTCAGCCCAGCAGCATCAATTGTCTGGCTGTCAGTTGGGTTTCCTCAGTGTGTGAAAGCTCCAGCTCCATCAGTCCTGTGGGATGAGGGTGCTCTGATGGCCCCAGGGCTGCAGGAGCCCCCTCTGCTCCCCCAGGCAGGGCTGTGGGCATTGTGTAAGTATCAGCAAAACTGGGGCCAAAGATTTTCACAGCTCTCGACAGAAGAAGGAATTTGGTTATTTTTAAGGCAGGAGTGAGAGGAGCTCAATCAAACCCAGGGCAGGGATTGCCGGCTCCAAAAGATGTCAGCACCTAATCAAGGGCTGCAGACGTGGAATTTAAATCAGCAGGATGGAACTGGTGGCTGGCAGGAAGATCCTGTGTTAGGGGTGAGGAAAACATCCCAGGAGGGCCCTTTCCACCCCAGCCTGGGCATCAGGGGTCCTGGCAGGTGGGAGCTGCAGGGGCAGAGGAGCTGGTGCTGAGCAGGCTCTCCCTCTGCCCTCACTGCCTCCTCCCTGCCCAAAACCAGTGAATTTTCCCTTCCTTATTACTCAGCTCATGATCCCTCAGTTCTGGTGCTCCCCAGGCGAACCCCCAGGTGAGGTGCTGGGGGTAACAGCAGCAGCTTCCTCAGCAGGCAGTGCCCAGGGTGCTGTAGGTGCAGAATTCACCTTGCAGAACCATCCTCCACAATCCCTGCTGCCTCCATGGGCTCAGGAGCTGCTCCCAGCCCAGCTGATTCAGGCACAGGAGAGGATTTCGCTGTTCTGAGGGGTGGAACAGAGCAGGCTCCTGCTCTGGGAGCCCCAGCACTCCCCAGGCAGAGATGAGAGCCCAGAACCACCCCATGAACACCAACAAACCCAGCAGAGCCCTGAGGGAGCCCCTGCTGCTCCAGGCAGTGCTGGATGTGCCCTCTGGGGCTTTGGAGGGCACAGGTTTGTGTTCTTTGATGGAATCAGAGAACCACAGCACGGTTTGGGTTGGGAGGGTTCAGATCTCATCTCATCCCGCCCCAGGTTGCTCCCAGCCCTGCCCAAACTGGCTTTGAACTCTGCAGGGATGGGGCAGCCCCAGCTCCTCCTCCTTTATTCCCAACCTGTTGCTTTTGCACCGACTGAACTCCCCCTCTCTCTCCACATCCATCACTGTGGCTTTAGGTAAAGAAATTGTCTTTTAGCCTGCTCTGGGAGCAGTGAAATATTTGCTTTGCAAGCGCCCCTGTGCCAGGAGCTGCAGCTCTCCAGGGATAATTTGTTGTGCATTCCTCTGCCCTGTAACCCCCAGAGGCTTCAGTCCTGTGCAAACTGCTTTGCTTTGCTTTGGGATGAATTTTCTGGATGCTGAGGGAGGGGGAGGCAGACAGGAGCTGCCCAGATGATTTAGGAGAGATTGGATTGGAGTGAGGGCTGAGAAAAACAGGGGAGCCCATCAGTCCTGGAGCCTGAGCAGGGCTGTAAATACCGATGGTGTCCTGAGGAGAACTGAGAAAACATGATAAAAAATGCACGAGGCGTGGATAAAAGGGTCTGCAGTCATCAAGAGGGAAAAAAATGAACTGATTAAATTTTTAACTACATTATCTGCTAGTTGAACAGCCAGTTAGCTGGACATAATCTCAGCAAACTTTGAGCACAGGGAGAAGGGCTCGGCTGGATCCCACCAGAGGTGTCCAAAATCCCCTCTCCCCTGGGCCCCTGCACCTGCTCATGGGCTGCGACAGAGAGGAGCTGGATGGGCACAGGAGCCCCTGGAGAGGAAGGGCTGGGACACAGAGGGAGCTGGATGGGCACAGGAGCCCCTGGAGAGGAAGGGCTGGGACAGAGAGGAGCTGGATGGGCACAGGAGCCCCTGGAGAGGAAGGTCTGTGCCCCTGGAGTGTGTGCACAGCTCCTCCTCCATCCTCCCAAATTTCCCGAGCTCAATTAGGAATAATTAAGAAATTCCGCTAAAACCTTCTCTGCTCTCATTAACAATACCTGGCTGCCAGGGAGGATGTGTTAATTACCGCGGATTGCCCAAAAAGCCGAGCCCGGGCAGGTGGGGCCCTGCTGGGCTCCTGCTGCCAGCACATTTGTCTGCCCTGCTGGGGCTCACCAGTCCCAGAGCTCGCCCAGCCCCAGGGATGTCTCTCCAGACCCAAAATAAACCCAGACAGCTCCTGTGAGGTGAGGAACCCTTGGAGAATGAACTTTGCTGGAAGAAGGGCTGGAGGAGGCGTTGGTGTGAGCGGGGGGTCAGCGGGTTTGTTTTTCCTGCATGAGTTATGTCGCAGACATTGCCCGTGTGGTTGTTCCTTTCAAGTGCTGCCTGCCTTTGCCTGCAGTTTGTTTGTTTTGCTTTGGTTTTTTCTTTGTATTAGGGCTGTTTCTTCCCCTGCCAGTCACAGCCACAGGGTTCCCACGTGTTTGCTTCGGCATTTGCTTCCCTTTCCAATTCCTCCCCTTCCACACAGCCATTGTTTCATTTCCATTCCAGCCACCACAGACCTGAGGTATTTCTAGAATTTCCCTTACGTGCGCATTCACGGGCACAGAGCCTCAGCTCCCCAGGGCTGTGGGGTCTGTAAAGGGCCCTGGGACATCCCCAGGAGCTCTGATGTCCCTCCAGATTTGGTGCCACCACCCCTGCTCCATCCTGAGGGAAGCTGAGCTCATGGACTCCCAGAATTTCTTGGGTTGGAAAGGACCTTAAAGCTCCACTGGAAGTGGACAGGGACACCTCCCAGTCCAGCTCTGTGAGTGATGCTGATGTTTAAGGCTGGGTTTGGAATGCTGCAGGATTTCCTGTCTGGATGGACAAACAGACAGACCCAGGTCCTCATTACCAGCACTAAAAGGAGAGAGCCGTTTTCCCAGGAGGGAAAAGGCCTTGAAGGAGAGATCTGAAATGTCATACTCGGTGCTCAGTGATGAGATTTAAAAGCAAATTTGGATTCTTTTCCCCCTTTAAAGTTCCCCTCATCCCTCATCCCCGTGCTCCTGGAATAGTTTGTGGAGAGGAGTTTGGGGGTACTGAGCCAGCAAGGCCGGGAATTGCTCACATCAGGCACCAACAGAAAGGAAACATAACTCACAATATGCTGAGGGGAGCTCTGAAATTGCACAAATTATTCTATTTTATACTTTAATTAGTTCGAATTAGCAGTGGGAATAGATGCATAAAATGATCCAGCGAAGGGTGAAATGGAAAAAGGGCTGCGGTGTGGAGGATCCTTTATTGTGGTGGGGTTTGTGCACTCAGAGTGCAGGAGCTGCTCCCGCTGGATCCCTCCATCCCCCTCACCCCTGGCAGTGCTTCCCTCACCCCTGGCAGTGTCCCAGCCAGGCTGGACAGGGTTTGGGACAGTGGGAGGTGGCATGGTGGCACTGGAAGGGGTTTAAGATCCTTTCCAACCCAAACCATGCCTGGGTCCAACTCTGCCAAGTTCAAGCTCTGTCCTGCAGTGTTTTCCTTGGATCAGGCTTTGCCTGGTCTCCTCAGAAGCCTGGGACAACGTGGCACTTTGCTGGTGGCTCTGTGGGCTGGGGGAGCAGCTGAGAGCCTCACCCAGCATTGCCCTCTCCAGGCTTCCAGCTCCTGCTTGGACTCAGTCTGAGCCTCAAACGGGCAGAAGGATTTAAAAGAGTTCAAATCCACCCTGACTCTTAAAGCCTTTGCCTTTTTCTCCTTTTCCCCTGAACATGCTGAAAAATGCCCCCAGATGAGGTGGAACTTGACTCAAGCTCCTGCAGGCTCCAGACAGGTTGAAAATGATGGATGTGCCCCAGGGAAAGTGGCTGGAATGGCCTTGCAAGCTGGGACTAAATATAAAAGTTAAGGCTGGTTGTAAAGCAGAAAAAAACCGAACTTTTTGTGGGGTTTGCTCTTGCTCTCCATCCTCCTCCTCCTCTGGAAAAATATTTCCCATTATAACTGTGCTGTGGCAAGAAATGTTGATATTTTCTGGAGGGAGGTACACGGATTTCTCAGGGATGATCCTGGAGAGCACATTCAGCACCCAAATGGAAATCCTGAGCCCTGGGGCAGATCCTGCCTTTCTAAACAAGAACCCCTCTGGCCTTGGGTGTCCCTCCATCCCCAAGGTCCCTCCATCCCCATCCCTGTGCTGTTCCAGGGAGCCACTTGATAACTGTGGCATTTCTGCCTGGTGCTGGGGAGGGGAGGCAGCTCCATCAATAACCCTGTATTTATTTGAGCAGCGAGCAGGAATGTGCCTGGCAGACTAAACACTGCCTGCTCCCCCTGCCCCAGCCCTGCCCAGGGCCCTGCCAAGAGTGCTGGGGGCCAGACAGACAGGGGGAGCAGCAATCCTGGCCTGGAGCTTTCTGTGTGGGTGTTAAAGAAATTATTTTCATTGTAATCAAGCCTGGAACGTGCTGCTCACACAGGGGGATTGTTGTTTTCCCTCTTTATTTTCCTTCTCCCTTTTCCACCGGTTTCTCTGCAGCAGCCCCCACCAGGCTGTGAACGTTTTGCTCTCCACTCCCAGATTTGGGAGATGGAGCAGCACTATCAGTTTTTAGATCAGGATTGAAGCGTAGAGATGCTGTGTGACCTGTCCTAAGTGACACAGGAAATCTGGGAAAGCCCCCAGACCCTCAGCCCCACAGCCATTCCTCACTCCTGCCCAGGCTGATGCTCCCACGAGCAGAAGGCGGGAGAGAAGGCCCTGGGTGTGGTTTGCAGGCTGTTTATAAAGACTCATGAATCCAGGCATCACCTTCCCAACTGCAGCTATTCCTGTGCACTCCTTGGAGTGGGCTTTTGGAATGGGTAAATGCCCATGAAAAGCTGATCCGGTGCACCAGTGCTAGTTCTCCCTTTCAAACTGCTGGGCAGGGCAGCACGGGGGGCTGCAGGACCTGCAGAGCCCACCCTGGCTTGGCAGGGCTCCAGAGATGCTTTCAAATAACTGAATTAGAAGAGCCTTTAGGAATCCCATCCCAGCAGTGGAGGAATAGGGAGGTTTGGGGAGGGAGGGGCACACAAAGGAGCCCCAGCACTGAGGGGCTCCCAGCTGCTGAGGTGACTGGAGAAGATGGGGCTAGTGAAGGTGGAATGAGATGAGCTTTAAGGTCCTTCCCAAGCCAAACCATTCCAGGATTCACTGATTCTAAGGCTCTCAGTGGCTGGGTGCTGCCTTTTGCTTTGTTGGTGACACCCTTAGACCCTGCCAAGGCCTCCAGAGCCACATCAAAACCAAACTGGCCAAAATCCCTGGAGATTCAGGGCAGGATTCGGTCAGGGGCTGCTGCCTGCCTGGTTGGAGCTGAGGGGAGCAATTTTCCCCAATCCGTTGGAGTGAGAACAGCACTCAGCACTGGGGTCAGGGACTTCTCCTTTGCCTCTTGCCCTTGTTTTGAGCTTTTCCCCATCCATTTAAGTGACTCACAACTGCCAGTGCCTTGGGTGCTATTAACACCTCGCTAAGAACTGCATCTCAGTATTTTTATTTTCATTTTCTTGGGGAAGGAAGCAGGGGAAGGCCAGGGTTTAACAATAACCCCTCCCTGTGTGGCTGGGCCTTGGAGCCGACAGCGCTGCCCACAAAAACAATTCGCTCAAAAATCCATCCAAAAAAGAGCTGACCACACTTTTATTTGGAGAAGCCGTGCCAGAAACAGCATTCCCGTGCCTGCAGAGAGGAGGGGGCAGGCTCCAGGCACTCAAAAACAAGCTGGCTTTTTCCATTTTAGGCCCTTGCGTGGTCCAGGCTGGTGGCCTGGGCTCCAACTCGTCCCTGGCACCTCGTCCAAGCAGGATGCTGGAGGAAATGTTGGATTTGTAGGAAAAACCTCCCTGAAAAGCAGCAGCAGGGGTGGGGAGATGGGCTTAGGCTTTGTTTGGGTGATGCAGCCACCCAGAACAGCAGATCCCACCCAAAAAGGACCTGAGCCCTCAAAGGGGAGGCACCCACAGGGATCACTGAGCCTTGGCCCTGCTCAGGACACCCCAAAACCCCACCCTGTGCCTCAGAGCAGTGTCCAAATGCCAAGTTTCGGTTATTTTAGGGGTGTTTTAAGCCAGCAGCAGGATTATAAAGCTGTAGCACCAGAATGTGTGGGTTTCTGTGGGTTTTGTGTGGGGAATTTTGTGTGGGGTTTATGTGGTTTTGTGTGGGTTTCTGTGGGTTTTGTGTGGCTTTGTGTGAGGTTTATGTGGGTTTGTGTGGGGTTTGTGTAAGGGATTTTGCGTGGGGGATTTTGTGTGGGGGGTTTGTGTGGGGCCTGTGTGGGGTTTGCACGGGTTTGTCTGGGGTCTGTGTGGGGTTTATGTGGGTTTGTGTGGAGGTTCTGTAGTTTTGTGGGGGTTTTTGTGGGGGGTTTGTGCGAGTTTCTGCGGGGTTTGTGTGGGGTTTCTGTGGGTTTGTGAGGTCGCCCCAATGGCAGCAGTGTCACAGCACTGGAGGATGGGGACAGAGGCACAGGAGGCTCCCCTGAGCTGCCCGTGGTTATTGTCTTTGGGTGCAGGGCAGGACGGGCAGGCTCCAGGCTGGGCTGTGTAAATCTCGTTAGAAAGCCATTCCCAGCTAATGAAACCCTGGGAGAGAGGGATTTGGCTCCCCAGCCCTCAGCTGGAATAAATCCATCTCCAGTTGTGTGTGGGCTGCTCTGCCCTCTCCCCCAGCACAGGGCAGCAGCACTTGGTTCATCAGCGCCTCCATAATGTCAGATGATAATTGTCTGCTCTTATTTTAAAAAAATAAAAGCAAAAACCAAAATAAAAATAAAATAAAATAAAATAAAAGCAAAAACCAAAATTTAAAAAAAAAACTAAAAGCCTCACCTGGCCTTTAATCCTTGTGCAGGAAGGGGAAGCAGCCATGTAAATAATTCTGCCTCCCCTGCAGCCTGCTGGGCTCTGGGTATTAATGCCAGGGGCCAGAGCTGTTGGGGAAGGCTGTAGAGAGGAGGGATTTGGGATAAATGATAAACACACCTCAGCTCTGCTGTTTGTGTAGCTGGGATGTGTCTGCCCCAGCCACGGGTCCCACTGGGGTCATGTTTGTTTGGCTGTGCCTTTATTGCTCTAAGTGTGAATTTAGCAGCTCCTACCGGGTGAAATACGATTGTCTCTGTGCTCCACGGCCAGGCCGGGCTTTGCTGAGGTTCTGAGCGCAGCTGCTGCAATATTTGGGTTTATTAACACCCAGCCAAGGCAGACACACAGCCCTGGGGCTCAGCTGCTGGATCTGTGCCCGGATTTGTCCCTTTTCTGCAGATTTGGGGTGATGTGGATACCCAGGGCTGGCTGCCATCCCCATCCCTGCAGAGATCCATGATCCCTCCTGTCCTTGTGCTGGGCCTTCTCCTCCCTGCAGGCACTGGGGCAGGGATTGCTCTGCTCTCTGCTTTTTCTTGATTTATCTGTTTTCCCCTCACCCATCTTGCCTTTCTCACCCATATTTATCCACATATCCACATATCCATCTCTCTATATATTTATCCAGCAACTGAGATGCAAATCCAGCAGTGCAGAGGCAGCCAGGCCCATCTGGGACAGCACAGGCTGCTGGAAATATTTCCATAGCTTTGCATTCCCTTTCCCCCTGCCTGTCCCGGAGAACACAGGGGTATCCTCTGCATGTAATGAAGTCTCTGAAGGGTTGAACAATATTTCTTTTCCGCCTCTAACTAATCTTTTTTAATGCTTGACAGCCTCATGTTCTGTAATTTAATGCATTTTATTTAGAAAATAACATTTAGTGCCACTTTGGATTTCCAATTATTCTTCAATCGGACTTTGAGGGCCTGATGTCTTTGTCACTTGGATGTGTGCAAGAGATGGCAACATCAGAGCAGACAACAGCAAATTATTTCCACTACTGATTACTAGGCTGGGGAGGAAAATATGCAGGGACAAATTTAGTCTCAGCATAAATGTATGAAAATGAGTTAAAGCATTGCAGCAGCAGCAGCTTTGTGGCTGGGTGTGGATGGGCAGAACCAGCCTGGCTCACCCTGCATCCTCCTCCTGCAGCACTGGGGGATCTTTGGGGATCTCTCCTGAGATGTTTCCCTTGGTCTCACTGACGTGTCCATGGGTGGGAACAGACCTGTGTCCTACACCCAGCCACGCCAGGCTCCTTCTGTGGGGAAAAGGGCTTAGAGCTCATTTTCCTGCAGGACTCAGGAGTTTGGGATGTGCTTAGGACAGCTCGTTCCTCACGCTGCCCGTCAGGTTCCTAAATTATTTGTGACAGCCGTGTGTAATGATATACAAATGGGAAAGTGATGGAGTAGCAGAAAATTGACTGGCAAGGACAGCGTGATGGAGTTGGAGAGCAATCCTGCTGAAAAGCCGTGGAGGCTGCGGAGTGTTCCTGGAGCAAACACCAGGCAGGGCCCTGGCCAGGCTGTGCAAGCAGCAGTGATACCACTCTGTGACCTTTAAAGCTGCTTAGGGCACTCCAATGCTTTGGATTTTCAAGGCTCTGTAAAATTACACAAACCTGCTGTGCCTGGGATGTTCCTCCCTGGTTTGTGCAGTGTTTGAACAGTTTGAACAGCCCTGAATGGTTCAGAAATGGAGAATTGAGGGCTGTTTGTGTTCCTGCCCTGTGTGCAGCAGGCCTTTGTGGCTGTGGAGAAGGTTTGAGCAGGGTCTGTGCTGAATGTCCCTGGCATTGCCACAGAGCTCACTTGGCAAGGCAGCATCCCGTGGGATGTGGGCTCTGGGGGATGGACCCTGCAGCTCTGCCAGCCAGGATTCATGGAATCCTGGGGTATGGAAGGGGCCCACAAGGATCATCCACTCCAAATCCTGCACAGGCACCCCAGAATCTCACCCTGGGCATCCCTGGGGGCATTTCCAAACACTCCTGGAGCTCTGGCAGCCTCGGGGAGCCTGGGCAATGCCCGGCACTGCTCACCCACTCTGGGATGTGGGATGCTGTGCTGGAAATGCAGAGGGAATGGGCACTGGAGGAGTCAGAGGGGCTGGATGGCATCATTTGGGCAGAGCTGCAGCTCAGCAACCCTGCCAGGCACACGCGAGGTGCGGGCACAGCGAGGCTGGGCCATTGGAGCCGTGCCCGCGTGTGCCAAGAAAACAAACAGAAAGGGCCAGTCAAAGCTTTTCAGCGTCACTGACACCCTGGGACGTGCCAGAGCCGGGAACAAAGGCGGCATGGTGGTACAGCACGGCCTGGGAGGCTGCAGGGAGCGGGCAGATGCGGGGCTGTGCCCACCCTGTGCCCACCCTGTGCCCACGGCCACTCGGACACGGTGGGTGGCAGGACACAGCCTGGGCTGGCTCCTCAGCAAGGAGGGCAAACAAAACGTGACCTCCACACCCCCCTGTGTGCCAGGGGTGGCACTGAGGGGGCTCTGTAGGGACAACGGGACATTCCTGCTCCCTGCCAGGCACAAGGCAAAGGCAGCTCCGAGGAGAGGTGGCAGGGGATGGGTGGCTTTGGGACACTGGGCTGGACACAGAGTGCTGCCAGAGATTTGGGGCACACCTTGCTTGTGTGCCCTCTGAAAGTGCCAGGCAAGGAGGTTCATCCCACAGGCTGTGGGGTTGGGCAGGGCACTGCCACCCGTGCTGTGCCCCACTGCAGTGCCCTGCCTTGCCCATGAGCTTGGGTGATATTCTGTGTGAGGACATGGTGACTGTTCCAGCAGGGCTGCAGCTCCCCTGGCACTCCTGTTCCAGCAGGGCTGCAGCTCCTCTGTCACTCCTGTTCCAGCAGGGCTGCAGCTCCCCTGGCACTCCAGACACACCAGGACACACACCCTGCACTGGGGACAGCCAGGCTGACCCAGGCCTGTGGCTCTGGCTGCTTTGCTCCAACCCAGGAAAACAAGGGTTAAGCTCAGGGCCCCTCTGGAGAGAGGGAAATAACCCCAGGGACCCCGGGGTCCCTCGCTGTGCTCCAGCTGCCTCCGTGCATGTGCTGCTCATTTTTCATCCTGAGCACAGCTGCCGCCAGCAGCTCCGTGCTACCCCTGCTCCTGCCAGTTTTATGAGCAGAGAATAAAGAGGGGGAGCACACAAACCACCGAGGTTCATCTGCCAATTGTCAGGGACCGAGCCATGGCGGGCATCTTTTTATTAGCAGCGCTCTTTATTCATCCCCCACAGGCTGCTCTCATTTGAGGAGGGGACCTGCTGCTGCTCGGGTTTTTGTGGTGTTTTGGCCCTGATTAGCTGGGTGGGATGGGAGGAGCTGCCTGCCCTGGGGTCTCTCCCGGGGTGCAGAGATCGATGCCAGGGCTGGCAGAGCCCCAGGGCCGCCCCTCTCCCTTCAGCTGGGTAATTAGCAGCTCTGGAGAGGGGGAACAGAGGTCACACGTGGAGTGGGACCATTAACCCTGTCCCTTGCCAGCCACCCTGCAGGGAAATGCCCTCGGAGCAGCTGCTGCAGCGCTGGCTCCCAGCAGGATGGAGGCAGCTGAGGCAGGGCATTCACCCTGCTGGGAGTTTGCAGCTGACAGACACCGTGCCAGGGACCAAGCTTGGCCCAGAAGTGATGGTGTCATGTCTTTCACGTGGCAGAAAGAGCCACCCTCGTCAGTCCCTGTCCCTGCTCCCTGACAGAGGCAGAAGACAGGAGGTTTGCAGCTGACAGACACCGTGCCAGGGACCAAGCTTGGCCCAGAAGTGGAGGTTTCATGTCTTTCACGTGGCAGAAAGAGCCCTGCTCCAGCCAGAGGCAGAAGACAGAGCAGGTCATGGATCCACCAACTCTTCTCCTGGTTTTTGGCATTCCCACGTTGTCCTTAATGAACTGATCCCTGCTCAATGCCCCATCCTGGAGCAATGATTCTCCTTGTTCCCAGCCTCCCCACAGAAGCTGGTTAATTCTGTCCTCCCCAATCCCTTGCAAGCCCAGAGCTTTTCCTGGAGCTGCTCTGTAGGTAGGCTCAGCACAGGCTGCAGGATCCCCCTGGCAGTCTGTTGGGTCTGCTGCTGCACTGACGCCAGGGATATTTATGGAAATACATGCAGAAGCTCCTCAGGCTCCGGTGGAGCAGAAATAGTTTCATGGCATTATTTGCCCAAAATGCCACCGTTCTGAGTGCTGGATCCGGGCACTGAGAGGCTGATGTCAGAGCAGCTGCCTGCAGCAGGAGCTGAGGTGGCTGCCAGGGACAAGTGCCTCGGTGTGGCAGCCCTGGGACCATTAATGCAGCATTAATTCTGGGCTCTGAGCTTGTATCAGCCCTGGGAGCATTAATGCAGCAATTCTGGGATCTGTGTGGGGGCTCTGAGCTTGTATCAGCCCTGGGAGCATCAATGCAGCAATTCTGGGGGACTCTGAGCTTGTATCAGCCCTGACTGAGTCAGAGCATGGCCACAGCCCCAGAGCTGCTCTTTGATTCCCCATCTCCCATGCGGCAGAACAGCAGCCCAAGGAAAAGCAGGTAAAGATCAAAGCCAAACCCTTTACCCGACCTTCTCTGGCTCCAAAACCCATCCCGGCTCTGTTTCCCACAACGGGAGGCCCTGCCTTGGTGCTCCCACTTTCCCAGGGGCGCTCCCAAGCCGCAGGCAGCCGCGTTTGCTCCGGGCTGTTTAAAGAGCTCACTTGTGGTGGCACCGCAAATGAAGTCATGTCCCGAGGGCCGGGGAGGTTGTGGGGAGGGTTTGATGGGGAAAACCGCCGTGTTGTGGCTCGTGACCCAGCCAAACCCCAGTTGTGTCTTTAGCGCAGCCCGGGCTGGAGCTGTTTCCTTTGCCGCCGCCTTGGCACGCTGCCCTTGGCTGGGATCACCCATCCTGTGGTTGGGGCTGCTCAGGAGTCACCCCAGTCCTTAGGAAAGGAATGTTAAAGGGCTGTTGTGTAAAACCTGAGCAGGCCTTGTGTTCAGTGTAATTCTGCTGCAGGGAACGGTTTAACCTTCATCGTATTTTTTTTATTATTATTTCATTAAGTAAGATTTATACAGGTAGAGTATTGGAAAGGTCATCCGTCCCTTGAGCTGTGGGAATGGCTCTGAGCATTTCTCCCTCTCCACTTGGCTGTTTTACCCCTGGCTTCGGCTGGGAAAGCACCAGGCCTGGGTTGTGTTGCCTTTTGGGGAGTGAATTTATCCCTGCCTGGTTACACAGAGCCCCCTCAGCCCTGCTGCCCCCATTCCGTCAGGCCAAGTGCCCCCAGCAGGGATGGTGGATACGGAATGTTTTGAAAGTGATGGGAAATAGTTACTGCATAAATAAAGAGGAAATCTTAAAATTAATCCCACCCTCAGTGATCCTCCAGCAGCAGCACCCTGGAGCTGCTGGGTGCCTGTCCCCAGGCGATTGCATCCCAGCTAGGGGAAAGCAGGAGTTATTCCCTTCCTCTCCTTCAGGAAATTTGGGATGTTGGATCTGCAGCAAGTACTCAGGATCTCTGGATGCTTCGCTGCTCCTGTACCCCTGAAATGAGATATTTTATGTCTTTCTTGTTTACTGACACGTGATAAGGCTGAGTTTTGCAGATGTTTAAGATCCTCCAGCAGCATGACATCAGTGGTTTGCCAGCATAGCCCTGGTGTGCTTTAGTGCTCTGCTTATCCACAGCTCTGAGCATCCCCCGGCATCCAGGACTGGCATGGAGCTCCACAGGCTGAGGCAGCAGAGCTGGGAAGGAGCTTTTGCAGCTTTTCTAGCAGCAACCTGTTCTCCAGAGCTTTTCTGAACCCTGAGAACAGATGGCTGGGCTGGAGGCTGAGATGCAAGGACAAGGGACTCGTGTTGACATTACCTTTACCAGAGTGCCTTTCATCATTAGCATGTAAATGCCAGCAAACACCCAGGAATTATCCATCTATGATCTCTTCATCAGAAGAGGCCTCTGATCAGGTTAATCTCACTTTCCCAGCGTGGAAAGGAGGATGCTGAGCAGCTGTACCCACCAGCAAGGGGAAGCAGAGTGAATTTCTGAGAGGGGAGGATGCTGCGAGCACCAGGTTTGAAGTGGCTGTCAGTGATTGCTCTGCCTCTTGCACAGCGCTACCAGGGCTGGAATGGCAGAGCCGATGGTGCTGATTGAGCCTGAGCGGCTGATCCTGGGGCAGCTGCCCTGGTACACCCTGGCTGGGTGCTGAGCAGCTCAGCTCTCCCATGTGTCACAGACATCTTCTATGGAAAATCCTTTCCTTGGGATTTTTCCCCCTGAGAAGCTGAGAGGCCTCAGGAACAAAATGTAAACAATGGTTATCTGCTGCTGTGGAATGCAA
>JAWWMS010000114.1:5921888-5932663 GCA_035048045.1 Chlorospingus semifuscus | reverse complement strand
GGGAGAGGCAGCTCAGACCCTGAGCATCCCACAGGATTCTGTCAGAGAGGGTATGCGGGTACAGCAGCTCCCCAATGTGGGGCTGGGGGCTGGGGAGGGGTGGGAGAGGCTGCTCAGTCCCTGAGCATCCCACAGGATTCTGTCAGAGAGGGGCTGGGGGCACAGCAGCTCCCACTGTGGGGCTGGGGGCACAGCAGCTCCCCAGTGTGGGGCTGGGTGATGGAGAGGGGTGGGAGAGGCAGCTCAGCCCCTGAGCATCCCACAGGATTCTGTCAGAGAGGGGCTGGGGGCACAGCAGCTCCCCAGTGTGGTGCTGGGTGATGGAGAGGGGCAGGAGAGGCAGCTCAGCCCCTGAGCATCCCACAGGCTCCTCTCAGGGAGGGGCTGGGGGTACCAGCAGGGCTCTGAGCACCCACAGGCTCCTCTCAGAGAGAGGAGAGGGGCACAGCAGCTCCCAGTGTGGGGCTGGGGGCTGGGGAGGGGCAGGAGGGGCTGCTCAGGCTCTGAGCATCCCCCAGGCTGCTCTCAGGGAGGGGCTGGGGGTACCAGCAGGGCTCTGGGCATCCTCCCGCAGCAGCCCAGGACACTCTGAGCATCCCTTGGGGGTTTTCAGGTTTTTTCCTTCCCAAGCGATCCCCTACAGCAGAGCCACCCTCGGTGCACCATGCCCCAAAGGCCTCCCTGCCCCAGCTCCTCTGGCAGAAGGGAATTGTTTCCATCCCTGTGTGCCCCCCCTGGGCAGGGGCTGCTGCAGCAGGAGCAGGGCTGGGGGCTCTGGTGCTGCTCCTGCAGCAGCTCCTGTGCAAGGATCAGCGAGCACTTCCCTCATGTTAATGAGCTGAATCTTCACAAGCCACCTGGGAGGCAGGTAAAGGTTGTTATCTTCATTTTGCAGAGACAAAACCCTCGATGACAAGAGGAGAGAAAAGTGTCATTTCCTCTGCCCTTTTGGCCATGACATTTCAGCATCAGCCTATTCCCAACAAGGGCTCTTCCCCTGATGGGATTTATCAACCCTCCCTTCAAGCATCTGCACTTTGGAGCAGTGATCATTTTTTAGCTTTATTTTTTTAAGCTGTGAATAATTGTGTTTATCTTGCTGTTCCTCGAAGCCTCTGTCATCTTTGTTGGGAGGCCCCCAGTGCTGGAGTGTTTGTATTTAATTTGTCACCTCTCCCCTTTCATTCTCACATGTTCCCGCTTCCAGCTGCTCCCTGAAGGTGCTGGGCCAGGGGTGATGCTCCCGCTGAGTTTGGGGATGGCTGAAAGGCTGAGGGATGGAGCAGGAGGTGATTTGCTCATCCTCTGCACGGACAGAGGGATGCTTTGCTCTTTGGGAGCCGTCAGAGGCCTCCAGGAGATTGTTAGAGGATCTCTGCAGCCCAGTGGGATGTGAAGCCTGCAAGACTTCCCCGTGCTGCTCTCTGCAAGTGTGTTATTGTCTCCAGGCCTATTTATCTCTGTTGGGGCTGTTGCCATAAATAGGATGATAAAAAAGAGCCATTCCAGCGAGTCAATGAGATAAAGGCTCCAGTCAAGAGCTCACTTTAGGGCTATCTTAGAGATTCACTTAAACCTCGATATTTCTTCCTTTGGCACCATTCATATTTAGCTCCTTTATGCTGCAAAGGAAAAGGTACAAAAGGGAGAGGGTGAGGAGAGCAGCCCCAGCGTTTGTTGGGGATCAGGGGGGTGGTTTGGAAAGGGAAAGTGGAAACTTCGCTTCCCTTCATCTGAAGCAAACTCCCACTGTTCCACAGAATGCCACAACGCTCGGGTTCAAAGGGACCTTAAAGGCAAATTTACTATGTGCACCCATGGAGGGGGGTTGGAAGGGAAGGATTTTCCCCAAATGACAAAAAGCAGGGAATCCTCGAGGGCTGCCAGTGTTCCAGAGCAGACTGTGGTGCTGGCAGCCCTCCCTTGGTGCCCAGTGGGTGCCCTGCTGGATTTCCGTCTGCAGCAAAGCAGGGATGAGGAGCTGTGCTGGGGCATGTGGAACACTCAGAGCACTCCAGGCACCTTGGTGTGCTGGGTTCCTGCTCAGAGCACACCTTGGCATGCTGGGTTCCTGCTCAGAGCACTGCTTGGCACCTTGGCATGCTGGGTTCCTGCTCAGAGCACTCCTTGGCACCTTGGCATGCTGGGTTCCTGCTCAGAGCACTGCTTGGCACCTTGGCATGCTGGGTTCCTGCTCAGAGCACACCTTGGCATGCTGGGTTCCTGCTCAGAGCACACCTTGGCACCTTGGCATGCTTGGTTCCTGCTCAGAGCACACCTTGGCATGCTTGGTTCCTGCTCAGAGCACACCTTGGCATGCTGGGTTCCTGCTCAGAGCACACCTTGGCATGCTTGGTTCCTGCTCAGAGCACACCTTGGCACCTTGGTATGCTTGGTTCCTGCTCAGAGCACACCTTGGCATGCTTGGTTCCTGCTCAGAGCACTCCTTGGCATGCTGGGTTCCTGCTGCTGGGAATGGGCAGGAGCTGGGATCTCCAGGATGGCAGCCTCCAAGCCCTGCTGGCAGCAGCTGGAGCTCCCATTCCTGCCTGGGGCTCACCCCCAGCTCCAGCAGGAGATCATTATGGGCCTGTGTGGCTTTAATTAGGACAGAGGCACCATCCAGGCCCTGCCTGTCCCAGCTTTCTGCTTTAGTTGGTGTGCAGATGAGTCCATGGCTCACCCCACAGCCCAGCACACGGATTGGCAGCTCTGGATCGTGTCCCAGGGCAGGAATTACTCATGGGACACTCAGGCTTTGTGGTTTTGCTGATCACAGAATATTTTCCAGCACCCTTTGGTCCTAACGTGGTGCCCAACAGCTGCTCCCTGTGCGGGGCATCACCAGGTCCTGCTGTGGAACATCTCCCCAGGGGTTTGGGGTGTGTTCTGTGCCCTTAGGGGTGTTTTCAGTGCAATGAGGGGTGTTTTTGGTGCTTCTGGGGGGTGTTTTCAGTGCTCTGGGTGGGATGTGCTCTGCGGGGTGTTTTGGGTGTTCTGTGTGGGTGTTTTCACAGCTCTGAGGGATGTTTTCAGTGCCCTGGGAGGTGTTTTCGGTGCCCTGGGGGGTGTTTTAAGCTCTGGGGGTGTTTCTGTGCTCTAGGGGATATTTTCTGTGCTCTAGGGGATGTTTTCAGTGCTCTGGGGGGTGTTTTCAGTGCTCTAGGGGATGTTTTCAGTTCTCTGGGGGATGTTTTAGGTGCTCTGGGGATGTTTTCAATGCTCTAGGGGATATTTTCTGTGCCCTCGGCATGTTTTCAATGCCCTGGGGATGTTTTCAGTGCTCTGGGGGGTGTTTTCAGTGTCCTGGGGGGTATTTTCTGTGCCCTGGGGGGTGTTTTCAGTAATCTGGGGAGTGTGTTTCATGCTCTGGGGGTGTTTTCAGTGCCCTGGGGGATGTTTTGGGTGATCTGGGGGATGTTTTCGATGCCCTGGAGGGTGTTTTCAATGCTCTAGGGGATGTTTTCCGTACCCTGGGGATGTTCTCAGTGCTCTGGGTGCCCCTGTGTGGCAGGTGCTCCCCCAGGGACTGCTGTGAGCGGGCAGAGGAGCCGTTCCGCTTCGCCGCGAGCATCGGGCAGTGCCTGAGCGTGGCCGTGCAGCCCAGCAGCATCTCGGTGTCAGAGCACAGCCTCCCGGTGAGCAGGGACAGGGACGGGGCAGGGGGGACAGCCGCCCCCCGCAGGGAGCAATCCGCAGCCCAGCCTTCCCCCTCCCTCTGGCACAAGTGTTTTCTCATGAAGTCACCCTCGCACAGGGATGGGGCAGCCAAGGGGTCACTCGAGAGGGTGGAGAGGGATGGCAGAAACAAATTCCCCTTCCCCTGGTGCCCCGGCTCACATTTCCCTGCTCTCTGTAGCTGCTGAAGGAAAGGCTTTGTTTCCCAAAAAGCTCCTCTGTGAGCTGGGCTCAGGCCTGGCTCTCTGAGCCTTCCCAGCTGTTGCTGCCCCACTCCTCTGTGGCAGCTGGTGCTGCTGCCCCCCTTGCAGCCCCCCTGTAAAAATGGTGTGGGGAGAGGGGGCTCAGCCCTGCAGGCACTGGTTTGCCATGGGGACACTCCCCAGCCATGGTGGGGACACTGGGGACACTGCCCAGCCATTCTGGGGACACTGGGGACTCTCCCCAGCCATGGTGGGGACACTGGGGACACTGCCCAGCCATTCTGGGGACACTGGGGACTATCCTCCCAGCCAGGACAGGGTGATCTCCCCCATTCATACAATGGGGATGGAGGTGGTCTGAGTTCAGGGCTTTGGGGACAGTCCCTGCTGCTCTCAGGGTCCTGCCACAGGCACTGGGGGTGGCAAAGCTTCTGTAGAGCAACCAGGGGACAAAAATCTGCCATTGCCAGCACCCCAAGGCTCAGCATGGCTTGTATCCACAAGGAAAATCCTTGCCTTCCTTTTTCCCCTCCCTTTCCCATCACGGGGCAGCTGGCACCAACTGTGGGCAGGTGTGTGATTTCAGGGGGTTGGTTTGGATGGGGAAACGGGCAGGGCTGGGGATTTGAGGGAGCTCTGGGCCGCCCTGCCTGCTGACAGCTCTGCTTTGCTCCCTGCTGTCCGTGCTGCAGCTCAGGCTGCGGGTGAGCGATGCTCCAGACCTCAGTGCCGGCGTCAGCTGCATCTTCGGGAACCTGAGCGAGGTGGAGGGGCAGGTGTCGGGCAGCCAGGTGCTCTGCGTGTCACCAGCAGCCAGAGATGTCCCTGCCATCCCTGTGGATCAGGGTAAGTGGTGGCTCCTTGGTGCTGGCTGGGGTTATTTACAGACACGAACAGGACAGGGCTGCTGTGGAACTGCCTCGAGCTGGTTTGTTTTCCAGCATCAGTCTCATTCCATGGTTATGACAATGGGAAGATGCCAGCAGCTCACATTCTAGGCAGCAGACACAGAACTTAATGTTACAACTCACTTTATAAGCTTCTTGACCAATCACTCAAAGCAAAAGCACACTGACAGCAGCTGTATCTAACCACTTACGAGCACAGGTACCTTTGGTTAAACAATGCTGCCCCAGCAGCAGCAGCAGGGGGCTCAGCAGTGGGCAGTGGGCAGCAGATCCCCGCCCCCGGCTGTGCCAGCAGCAGGGACAGCAGGGACAGCAGGGACAGCAGGGACAGTGACAGGCCCTGCTCTGTCCCCAGACTGGTTCGGGGTCGTGCTCCAGCTGAAGTCCCGGGAGACCGGCAGGACCTTCGTCAGCACCGAGTTCAAGTTCTACAACTGCAGCGCCCACCAGCTGTGAGTGCCCCCTCCCCACCCCCAAAAACAGCCCCGACGGTTTGGGGAGGGGGCGCTGGGGGTGGCACCGGGCCCGGGGCACAGGGGGGGATCCGGGGGGATCCGGGAGAAGCGGAGGAGGCAGAGCCGGGAGCAACCTCAACCTGCTGGTGCCCCCAAGCTGCGCGATCCCGCAACTGAGAGCGGGGATGGAGCCGGGAGGGGTGGGAATGGGGAATGGGGAATGGGGAATGGGAATGGGGAATGGAATGAGGGATAGGGATGGGGATGGGAAAAGGGAAGGAAAAGGAAAAGGGAAGGGAAGGGAGAACAGAGGGGCTGGGGAGGTGGGAGGTGGGATGGAGGAGGTGGGATGGGCAGGGAAAGGTGGGATGGAGGAGGTGGGATGTGGGCAGGGAAAGGTGGGGTGCAGGAGGGGAAGGTGGGCAGGGAAAGGTGGGGTGCAGGAGGGGAAGGTGGGCAGGGAAAGGTGGGATGCTGGCTGTGGGAGCCCCTGCTGGGAATGCTGGAGGCCAGGCCAGGTGAGGTGAGGTGCCACAGACCCAAAGAGCGACAGAATCGGGTCAGACAAATGAGTAAGTAAAGAAGCTCTCAGCACTCCCCAGATTTGCTGTGTGATCAGAATAAGCTCCCCTGGCTGTGGAGGCCAGCAGAATGCTCAGGAGAGCACAATGAGCCATCAGAGCTGTTGTGGTGGCAGCAGCTCACACAGTGCCCTGCTCCCTGTGCCCAGCTGGGACAGCCCTGCCTGCAGAGCTGCTCTGCTGCTCTCCAGAGCTGCCCCAGGCCACGCTGCACCTCCCTGGTGACATTGGTCTGCCTGGCCTGGCCTGGCTCCAGCAATCCCGGGCACTTCCCTCTGCAGTGCCTGGAGCCACGGGCAGGGCATGGCCCGAATCCAGGGGCACAGCTGATCCTTGTGCCACCACGGGCTGCCACGCGGCACCAGGGGTGGCCTCGGAGATGGAGGAGGTGGCAACTGCCAGGGTTGGCAGCTGTCACAGCTCCTGCCTCTCTGTGAGAGGGGAACAAAACCCACCCGGCCACTCTGCTGGCAGCTGGGTCCCCTGGGGCTGAACAGGGTCTGTGTTCTTTCAAAAACATTTCATAAGCAGTTATTTTTTTTTCCCCAACATGAATGAAAAGCACTTGCAGCACCCCCTGCACTGCAAGGCCAGGCAGGAGCGTTGCTGCTGCCTTGAAGCATTCCTGACTTGCAGAACAACTGATCCCATTTTTGCCAGGCTTGCCTTCTTTCCTAGGAGCTAAAGCCCAAGCCTGGTGCCTGTGCAGTGCCCTGCTCTATTTTACACCAATCCAAGGATGTGCAGTAAATCCCAGCTTGCATTTTACTCTGGGATAAACTTTGGAGCTGTGTGCGTTTTCCCAAACCCATTTCTGGTTTTGTGCTCTATCAAAGGAATTCTTCACCAAAGGAATTCTTTTCCCAGGAAGGCTGAATTTCTGGCAAGGCCTGGAGGAGGCTGCAGCCCTGCCCAGGTGCTGAGGCCTGTGCTGACCCTGCTCTCCCCCCAGGTGCCTGTCCTGTGTGAACAGTGCCTTCCGCTGCCACTGGTGCAAGTACAGGAACCTGTGCACCCACGACCCCACCACCTGCTCCTTCCAGGAGGGGAGGATCAACGTCTCCGAGGTACCATGGGGTGGTGTTCACAGGGGTCTCAGGGTGAGGGGAGAGACAGGATCTGACTCCGTGGTTCAGAAGGCTTGATTTATTTTTTTATATTTTTTATTTTAATAATTATTTTATTATATATGTTATTTTATTATGTATATTATTATTATTTTATTAGATATATATTATTTTATGATATATATTATAATTATTTTGTTGTATATATTATATTAAAACTATACTAAAAGAATAGAAAAAAGGATTTCATCAGAAGGCTGGCTAAGAATAGAATAAGAAGGAATGATAACAAAGGTTTGTGGCTCGGCTCTCTGTCTGAGCCAGCTCACTGTGACTGGCCATTAATTAGAAACAACCCCATGAGACCAATCCCAGATGCACCTGTTGCATTCCACAGCAGCAGATAACCATTGTTTGCATTTTGTTCCTGAGGCCTCCCAGCTTCTCAGGAGGAAAAATCCTAAGAGAAGGATTTTCCATAAAAGATGTCAGTGACACCTGGGCTCTGGCAACACAGCACAGCCAAGGGCCTGGGCTGGGCTGGGCTCTGTCACTCCTGGTAGGGGCTCCAGTGGGCAATCCCTCCAGCCCAGACCACTCTGTGGTCAAATGGCTTCAGCTCTGCTGTGCTCTGGACTCAGTGTGCCAGAGGGGTTTGGCTATGTGCCAGGGAGGGTTTATTCCAGCTGCAGAGGAACAGGTGAAGGAAGGTGTGTCCAGGTGTGCAGTGGCTGTTCCTGGGAACAGAAGGAAGGTGTGTGCAGTGGCTGCTCCTGGCAGCAGGTGAGAGAAGGTGTGTCCAGGTGTGCAGTGGTGCTGGTGCTCTGGGCAGTGCTCCAGGGCAGCAGCATGGGGTGGTGGCTGTCCCTGTCCCTGTCCCCTGCCAGCCCAGGCCTGCCCTGGCTGTGGCAGGAAGGTGACCCTGGCCCTGCAGGTTACCTGGGGTGTTTGTGGGCAGGGTGGGTGCCAGAGTGACCTTTGCCTTTCCAACAGTCCCGCTCTGTGATTTCCTGGGAGGCTGTTTAACCAGAGGTGCCCTGTAAAATGGATCATTTCCAGGCAGTTTTGCTGAGGGGCAGTGGCTTGAGGAAGCACCAGCCAGACACGTGGCAGCAGGGGGAAACAGACCTGTGCTGGTGCTGGCCTTGGGGCACTGGGCACTCCCTTTGGGACCACTGTGAACTCTGGAGGTGCCCTGCAGCCAGCCCCAGAGCCGCTGACCCTGAGCCCTCATTGCTGGGAGGGCAGCCCTGCTCACCCTCCTGTGTGTGTGTGACCACACGTCCCGTGCTTTGGGACCACTGTGAACTCATTTAGTGCTCGTTAACCTGCACCAGCCAGGGCCCAGCTGGTTAATGAGTGCCCTGCTGGCCTCCCTGGGTTGCTGTTGCACAGTTACACGCGTTTTTCTAACAGAAATAGCACTGGTCAGGGTCACGGAGCACAAGGGATGAGGTGCTGGGGTTCCTTCTCCATCTCCAGTGCCTCCTGAGCTCGCTGATGGAGATCAGGTGAATGCAACCTGCTCACACTCTTTAGAAGGGCTCCTGGCCAATGCAAAGGGTATTTTTTTGCTGTTTAGGAATGGTTTCTGGCCAATGCAAACATTTCTGTATTGCATATCCATTACCAGTCTTCCTAAAATGACTTAGCAGTTGCTTTGCATGAGCATTTGATTCCTTACAGAGTTGCAGGGACTCCTTTTTAATTTTACAAAAAGTCTCTGTTTTTACACGACTTTAGAGTTGCTTCCTAATAGTAGGTTTGAGTCTGTGGTTCCTAAAGGGGCTCATTACAGCACTGGACTGGCATTGTACCTTTAATTTCTTCCATTATCTACTAGCATTCTCTGGATTCCTGGGTATTGAATGCTCACTTGAGGTTCCTGACAGCCGTATTACTCTGTGTTTCCATTTCCCTCACCTGTGTAATCTTTTCTGTGCCTATGAATAGGCAAAGCAGATTGGCCCGAGATGCTGGAGACCAAAGCTGCTGCTTGTGCTTTCTGCAGGGACAACAGGGAAAGCGGTGGTGTCCTGCACTGCATGGGCCTCTGGCTGGATGCCCTGTGTTCCAAGGGTTTCAGGCTGGGGAGGGACTGCTGACATCTCCCCTAAGGCCCTGTGCTCCCTCTCTCCATCAATAGCTCTGTGTTTGAGCACAAATCGCACCTTTGATCTTCCCCACCTTCCCAGTTCACCCGGGCTGATCCTCCGGTGTGAAAGCTTTCCAAACGAGTCCTCCCACCCCTCCCTTGTCCTGCCCCTCTCCCTGCTGCTCCTGGAGGCTCATCCCATCCCTGGGGATGCTCCCTGTGTGCCGTGGTGCTGCTGCTCCCCGTGTGGCTCTGCCTCCTTCCCTTCTGTGCCTGATCCCTGCCCAGGCCCCCAGAGCTGCCCAGATCCCCATCTCTTCATCCTGCTGGGCTCCTGTCCCGTCCCCTTGCCCTGCCTGCCCAGGCCCCCAGAGCTGCCCCAGATCCCCATCTCTTCATCCTGCTGGGCTCCTGTCCTGTCCCCTTGCCTTCCCAGGCCCCCAGAGCTGCCCCAGATCCCCATCTCTTTGTCCTGCTGGCCTCCTGTCCCATCCCCTTGCCCTGCCTGCCGTGCCCCGTGCAGGTCCCTGTGCCCATGTCCTGATGCCCCCTCTGTCCCTGCCCGGGTGGCCTCACCTCCTGTGTCACCCTGTGAGTGGTGGCTTTGCAGCTAAGCTGGGCCTCTCCTTCCTGCCAGATCAAACTCACAGCATTTGTGGCAGCAAACTTGTGGTTTCTGTGGCCACAATTTAATGTTTCCACATCAGTTACTGGGGTGCTTCTTCCAAGCTACATTGCAGAAGACATTGAGTAGAGAAATGCTATTTATTATGCCAATGTCTAGAAATACATTGATAGAAAGTGGATCATGTCATACTACCCTGACACATTTGCTGTTACAAGATTAAAAAATTATTTTTTAGGCCTTTAGTGTTGAAGAGAATCATTCTTGGAGGTAAATGTTCCTGTTGGTATTAATGATGCTGGAAAACATGCAGCTGAGGAGTAAAAGGTTGACTTGAACCTTAACATGTGATTTGTTTTGCTGGCTTCCCCAGATTTGAGGGTGTTGTAGACCAGGTTTACTAACTGCATCCTACTATATTGTTCTCCTGCTGCTGGAGATTAATACCAGGTCCTGATGTTGAACACTCACTGGGAGTCCACTGTGTCTCTGAAGTATTACTTTTAGGTATCTTGCAAATAAATGCAGAATAAATAGCAAAAAGTAATGAAAACATTAATAATTTTAAAATAGTGAAGACAAAGCCCCCTTTTTTTTTTTGTTTTTTTGCATCCCTCATCCTTCTGTGCAATGAATTTTTGCAGGGAAATTGGGAAATGTACTCCTCATTCTCTGTTTCACTGGCAAGTGGAAGCTGTGTATCCAGCCTGCTTTATCCCACAGTACGTCTTGTGATTACAATGAGATCTTAATTACAGGGATGTCAGAGCAGCACCTGGCACTCTGTTGTGCAGTGGGCAGGGCTGGGCTGCGTGAGGTTTGGGGAGGTCCTGTGGGCACGTGGAGCCCTGCCATCCCTGCCACCCATCCCTGCCATCCATCCCTGCCATCCCTGCCATCCATCCCTGCCATGCACCCCTGCCATCCATCCCTGCCGTCCCTGCCATCACTGCCATCCACCCCTGCCATCCACCCCTGCCATCCACCCCTGCCATCCATCCCTGCCATCCATCCCTGCTCCCTGCCATCCCTGCTCCCTGCCATCCCTGCCATCCATCCCTGCCATCCATCCCTGCCATCCATCCCTGCCATCCCTGCTCCCTGCCATCGCTGCCATCCATCCCTGCCATCCATCCCTGCCATCCACCCCTGCCATCCATCCC